>CAUYRT010056547.1:0-15122 GCA_963574885.1 Lepilemur ruficaudatus
TCGCTCAAGGTCAGGAGTTCGAAACCAGCCTGAGCAAGAGCGAGACCCTGTCTCTACTAAAAATAGAAAGAAATTAGCTGGACAACTAAAAATATATAGAAAATATTAGCCGGTCATGGTGGCACATGCCTGTAGTCCCAGCTACTTGGGAGGCTGAGACAGAAAGATCGCTGGAGCCCAGGAGTTTGAGGTTGCCGTGAGCTAGGCTGACGCCACGGCACTCTAGCCCGGGCAGCAGAGTGAGATTCTGTCTCAAAGAAAAATAAATAAAATAAAAGTATCTTTTTATAAGTACCAAATAACAAATATATAAGAAGAAGAGAAAGATAATATCCTGGAGGGTAAAAAAGAGCCAAGAAAAAGTTGTTTCTATTGCTCCTAAAAACAAAATGACGTCCTGTTGTTGGCCAGGGCATTCAGCAGGTCAGAGGCTGAGACAGGAAGAGAGCTGGGCCAATGAAGCCACATAGAAGCCATTTTTGAAATTAACTTTTCATCATACCTAACCTTGCCCTTTGCCACGTATAGGCCGCCTATTGGCAAAGACCTAATCCTGCCTGAGTTAAGAGACAATGTCTGAGACTGTCTATTCTGCAATTAATTCAGCTCTTAATTTTGCCATCCATTTTATGGATGGCGAGTGACCAGGACAAAGAGGCTTATATAATCATTAAAACTAAAAATGAGTTCCAAGGGCCTCAATTCACTGTGTTATATCAGGCAAAGCTAAAAGTTCATTTTCTGGGTCACATCTATGCAGTTTCTCTCTTCCGTGGTTGCTGCAATATTTCTAGAGAAAGGAAGAGGTTACCCATTTCCATAAAGAAGCAATGGCCTCAGGAAACTCTGATACACAAGAGTCTTGTTATCCTTGCCTGCCAGATCTCACCTGCCAAGTCGTAGAAGTTCAGCCATCTCTATAGCTCCCAATGGACTGTTCTATATTAGGAGTTTGTGACATGGACTACTTGCATATATCTCATCCTTGCATACAGCTCTCTCTCTTGAAAGAGCACACTCAGAAGGCTTAAGAAAAGAAAAAGTCTTAAGTTTGCAAGGCAGAAATCTCTAAGAGCTAATGTAATGTCTGAGTGTAAGATGGCTTAGACTCTGCCCACCTAGATTCCCTTTTGCTCTGGCAATTCTCCATTTCCCATATTTATCTGTTAGCTGTCCTATCTCTGTCTACCAATGTTTCTTTCTCACTCTAAATAGCCCTGAATCCTGGTCTTCCCCTCCTTTATAGCTCTATATAGCTCCTGACTATACTGAAATTCCTAAAAACCTTCAAACCAGAAATCTGATCACCTCACTTGGCAAATAAGGGACTTCTAAAGTATACCTAATGCCTGAAAGAACCTTAAACCACCACAGAAGGAATTAGTCTCTCCTCACAGAAAGTAAGGTAGCAAAAATCACAGCATTTTAGCAATTTTGCTTCTATGATGGAAACTGGTTATTTTGTTATCTGGAAATCTGAAGTTTGTCCATAGAGCATAATTTAAGAACCCAAACTTCAACTATTGAACAGTTAGTTCCTAAAACAGGATTTAAACATTCTTATAAGGAAGGCTTATAAAAAAGAAAATATGTCAAACTGTTAAGAGTGATTAATTATGGAGAGTTTAATCACAAAGGATTTTCACTAAGTTAACCATTGTCAGAATGTTTTGTTTTTTGAGACACAGTTTTGCTCTGTTGCCCAGGCTAGAGTGCCGTGGCATCAGCCTAGCTCACAGCAACCTCAAACTCCTGGGCTCAAGCAATCCTCCTGCCTTAGCCTCCCAAGTAGCTGAGACTACAAGTGTGTACCACCACACCCAGCTAATTTTTTCTATTTTTAGTAAAGACAGGGTCTCACTCTTGCTCAGGCTAGTCTCAAACTCCTGAGCTCAAGTGATCCTCCCACCTCAGCCTCCCAGAGTGTTAGGATTACAGGCATAAGCCACCACACCCGGCCTGTTAGAAAGTTTTAATTTTTAACAGGTAATATCTCAATTACTTTTGTAATTAGGGAGAAAAAGAATCCTTTAAATGGGAGAAGACCACTGGATTAACCTGTAGGTGCCAAATAAAATGCTAATAAAAATGTTTATTAAAATGCTAGGTGAGGTCAGTGCATTGGCTCATGCCTGTAATACCAGCACTTTGGGAGGCTAAGGCAGGAGGATCACTTGAGGCCAGAAGTTCAAGACCAGTCTGGGCAACACAGTAAAATGCTATCTCAAAACAAAAACAAAACAAAACAAAATGGGAGGAAAAATGCTAGCTCAGTGTAACCATGAAATAAAAGGCTTATTTCCAGGGAACCTTAAAATTGGGATATATTTCACTTACATCAGGTACCTAGAGTAGTCTAATTCATAGAGACAGAAAGTAGAATGGTGGTTGCCAGGGAGATGGTGGGGGGGAGATTGGGATGTTAAAGTTTAATGGGTACAGAGTTCCATTTTACAAGATGAAAAAGTTCTCAAGATGGAGAGGGTGGTGATGGTTGTACAATAATGTGAATATATTTAATGCCATTGAACTGTACACTTAAAAATGGTTAAGATGGTAAATTTTGTTATGTATATTTTACCACAATGAAAAAATTAAATAAATAAAAACTGTGAACACTCATATAAATCCAGTATAAAGAAAAAACACCTAGCACTCTGGGAGGCCGAGGCGGGTGGATCGCTCAAGGTCAGGAGTTCGAAACCAGCCTGAGCAAGAGCAAGACTCCATCTCTACTAAAAATAGAAAGAAATTAATTGCCAACTAAAAATATATAGAAAAAATTAGCCGGGCATGGTGGCACATGCCTGTAGTCCCAGCTACTTGGGAGGCTGAGGCAGGAGGATCACTTGAGCCCAGGAGTTTGAGGTTGCTATGAGCTAGGATGATGCCATGGCACTCTAGTCCAGGCAACAGAGTGAGACTCTGTCTCAAAAAAAAAAAAAAAAGAAAAAAATAGTAAGTAGGGAAAAAAAAAGATAAAACTGGGATATTTTCTGGATAGAATTTGCTGAGTCTCTTCCCAACCCCTTCTTATTCCTAGGCCGCCTTCTCCACTACTCTACCACCAATAAAAATGTGATACTCAAGAGGATTGCTTGAGCCCGGTTGTTCAAGGTTGCAGTGAGCTATGATTTATGATTGCCCCACTGCACTCCAGCCTGGGCAACACAGCAAGACACCATCTCTTAAAAGAAAAAGAAAAAAAAAAAGGCCATAACAAAATCATAAACAGAGGAAGAACAGAAAAAAGGAAAAATATTTAATTTTTTCCAATACCCAATCCTCTCCCACTTCCACTCTGCATTTCTAGGACGGACACTGACACTTTTATTTTAAGTGTTAAGGAACACAGTCCCTCTGAATCTCACCTCCTCCTACTGTACTCTGTACAACAGTCCTCTAATTCTCACCACAAACTGATGCTTTCAGTTTTTGTCCTCAAAAGGGAATTCCCTGAAGCATGCTAATCCCCCTACTTCCCACACGTAAGAGTCTACATTTACTTACCAAGATTTGCTGAGAAGACTTGCTAATTTTTGTAGAGACCAATTTTTTTCCTGTTCTATTTCTGAGCACTCCCCTCTCGCTTCAGGTTTTACCACCACCACCTAATTGTCGTCTAGCAATGAGAAATCACTGTTTTCCAGTAATCAAGACCATGCACAGGACCCAATGGTTCATCTTGTCAAAGCTTCAAAACATTAATCCTGCCCTTAGATTCTAGCTGCCTGTCACATCTACTTCCTGATCCCCCAATGTAGCATGCCTTACCTTTGGTGTCCTGCATGACAATTGAGCTATACTTTAAGAAGGTTATCAGCAGATTACTGGTCTGTACATCTGCATCCAGTGGGAGTTCCACAGAACTTATAACTGGAATAGAACAGACAAAATGCACTTAGCCTGTAACATATTCCATCTAACACTTCTACCCACATAGCAAATTTGCCAGCAGGCAAGAAAATCACTAAATAAGCTCTTTACACAACAGAGGGAGGACCAAGTACTTATAAAACTTCCTTCCTAGGCCTCTAGAGCCCATTCCTACTCCCAAAATTAAGCCCCATGACCTTCTCTCCTATCTAGGACCAGTCTCTAGGAATAGTGCTTTTCTCTAAACATCCTGTGAGGCGTATGCTGATTTCACTTTCAGCCCCAAGTAACCCAAAAGAGTTTAGGGCCCTTCTTAAAGGCACTTTGACTTCTACCTAAAGGAAATATCTCAATAAAGATGAGCTTTGCTTTGATGAGTCTCCTGCTTAACATAAACGAAGATTCTTTCCTAATAAGAACAAATATTGCTCAATTTTGAGAACAAGCCTTTAGGCTGGAAATACCCAGGATGGAAGGGGAAAAAAGTTCTATCACTGAATCCCTTCCCCCCAAAAATGGAACCTGAGAAGGAATATTAGACTAAAAACGGATGAACATTATTGATTGGGATAGCCAGAAACTAAGTTTTATGTACCCAGCTGCTGTTTCCAAGAGAAATCCTCCCCACTACTCTGAGCCACAGTCCCAATGAACAACAAAGGACCAGACCAGGGCCGACCAACGCAGAACACAGTCTTAATGTAGACTTCCCAAAATTCTAAGACTTTAAATTAGACTTAGATATGCTGTTAAGTGCTTTCAAACTAAGACATAATATATAAGCAAAAGGAGGTTTATGATAGCCCAGACAAGCTAGAGAATCTATAGCTTTCTGCTGCATTTTCAGCCATGAAGACTCAGCTGAGTTTGGGATATTACTCATAATACGTATTCATAACCATAATGGATCCCTCTGGAGTTATTATGATGTATGCAGAGAACATTTATTAACAATGGTAAACACTTGCATATTATGGACCATAATACACAGCAAACACAACAAAAAGCCTTATGAGAAGAAATCAGCACACCCAAGCCTTGGCTGTTTTCCCACAGTTCGGCGCCTAAGAACTAAAAGGTCTTAATTCATGTTATGGATTAAAGACCTGAGACTGTCATTTCAAATCACAGTCTATTTTGAAGCTCAGAGCCCATAATCATTCCATTGTCCAATACAAAGAGGCCTCTAACCGGTAAATGGGACTTTTTTCCCTGCTCACACACAGTAATAACAGGAAAACTATCTTACATAATATGCAGAAATATAGAAGTATATGTATTTTTAGTTTACCAGAAAGTCTTCTCATGCCAAGGCTGGGTTGTCAAATGTCAAGTCTGAGCTGAGAACAAATGTTATAGCTAAACTGCTGGCTTTTAAAAATAATGGCTCCAGTGACATACCTTTAAATATAACTGGGCTACTGAGCACCACTATAATTAACAATCAAAAATTAAAAACAAGGTTATAATACTTAGGACCCCTACAGAAAGGAAATGAGTTAGGAGAGAGGAAAAAGAACAAATAGAACAGAGACAGAATAAAATCCCTCACAAATTAAAATCTTCTTCCTAATGAAGAGTCATTCCTTGATCTTTGGCTTCATAATTCTTCCCAGCGGCTTTTGTCAAGGGAGACAGTCATTTGAAAGTGGGCTGACTTGATCTTCCCACTAGAAAAAATAAAAGCTCACTGGTTGTAGGTAAGTAAGCACAAATCCTGCCATTGCATAATCAAGTGTGTGGGTGGAAGTGTTCACAACGAACAGTTTGAAAGGCAGTTCTCTGAAGTATCCAAACCCCAACATCACATGGAATTCATATATATATATACAAACACACACACAGCTTTTGATATCCATGGTAACCAGGCAGGCTTCTTCAACTTAAAGAGAAAGTATAGTATTTCCATTGGATTATTCAGTGACCTGAATAAACAGAGACAAGTAGGCAATCCTCACTACTTGCTATTTCTCATTAAGATATTCTAGAATTTAGCTTTCAATTCTAAATGGATCCAAATTTCTACCATTGACCTGAATATCAATGGCACCTCCCTGTCATGCTCTGTACTGCTTATACTTCCTTAAAGTGCTACTGCCACAGGTGCTATATGAAAACTTAAGGGAGAGAAAGCAGAACAAAGGTCATTTTACATACTAACAGTTAGGAAGCACAAAGAAAGGATCAACCCGAATTTTCTGTACTTCTTTACCCAAAATGAGATCAACATTTGAGGTATAACATCAAGTATTAACATAGAATGTTTTTAGGCTACTATATTCCACCAAACACACTCAGCCTACAACAGAACAAACTCAGATAACACAAAGTTTTTTGGGCAGATTTCAGAATTTATTTTCAGTAACCTTTTTCTTAGGTTTCAGCCATAAGATTTATAAACGGGAAACTTTGCTGTGTTTCTAGGGGGAAAAGTCTTAGATACTCACCAAACTCCCAATTATAATACATTCAAAGCCTGTCATTTCCAACTGGGAGTGGCTGACAGACACAGGATAGTGCGCAAATCCCCAGTTCACTTTCTCATTCATTTATTCAACAAATATTTACTAAGCAATTACCATGCCAGGCACTATGCTAGGCATATAGTAGCAAACAAAATAGAAATGGTCCCTGCCCTGATTACATGTTTTGGTTCTTAATCTCTATTCTCACTAATCTTAGGCAAACTGCTTCATTTCTCTGGCCTCAATTCCCTCATCTGTCCAATGGTAACATGAGAAAACATTACTATTTTACATTTATTTCAGTACTTTACAGTCACAAGGTGGTATTTTTCATAATATCTCATCTGAGTCTCACAAGTACCCTGAGAGTTTGGCAGGACAGACATTATTGACCTTTGAGGTCCTTTTCAGATCTAGCACTCCATAATTCTACAATCTCTCCCTGAGGAGGACAAGCTGAAGTTATGTAGCTTCTTACACAGAAAAAAGCACTTGACTATCTTTTCTGAAGTTTTATTTAGGACTTCAGGAGTTCTAAAGGACAGTATTACAGACAAATTAAATTGAAAGATCAACAATTATGTTCTTTTATTTTGAGACAGAGTCTTGCTTTGTCACCCAAGCTAGAGTACAGAGTGCAGAGGAATCATCTTAGCTCACTGCAACCTCAAACTCCTAGGCTCAAGTGATCCCTCTGCCTCAGCCTCCCAAGTAGCTGGGACCACAGGTGTATACCACCACACCTGGCTAATTTTTTTTTCTTTTTTCTTTTGTAGAGCTGGGTCTTGCTCTTGTTCAGGCTGGTCTCGAACTCCTGGCCTCAAGCAGTCCTCCCACCTCAGCCTCACAAAGTGCTAGGATTACAGGCATGAGCCACCTTGTCCAGCAGGAAAGATCAACAGTTATGTTCTATGTTCAACACAGCTATGCTCACCCTAAAAGGTCATATTAATTAAGAAAACAAAGGTGGTGGGCTCACCATCAGAGGAGGGTGGCGTGGTCCCAAGTGGTGTGGCTGGGGTTGTTGGAGCAGGACTGACAGGAGTTGTCACCAAGCCCATTTCTGGATGACTCTGAAAGAGGACACAAATGGGTAAAAACCAGAAAATCCAGTTCTCCCTTAGTATCCACTGCTTAATATCATTCCTGGCCTCATAACTTTTTTTTAAGATTTGGGGTCTCGCTATGTTGCCCAGGCTGGCCTCAAACTCCTGGGCTCAAGCAATCTTCTTGCCTCAGGTTTCCAAGTAGCTGGGAGTACAGGAATGTGTCACCATAACCCTGGCATCATAATTAGACAGAAGCCTCACTGAGAAAGGACTCCTTTTGTATTTATTTCCCATGAGTACCTGATTACTGTTGATGCTTGCTAAACTCTAAGAAGCAGCTCTGTGGTCTAGTTTTCTTTAAGCAACTAGGTTCCCATTACATGAGTTTTTCTGCAGAACCACACAAATAAAAAACTGTGGTAAACAAATACACAGGATTATTCTACCAGAAAAGGTGAGTAACTGCAGTTCTATCCAGACCTGGGAAGGGACAATTCTCATCAGATCAACCTAAAACGCCTCCATAGTCTGTTCTGATGACCACATAATTGACTAATAGATGTAGGTGAGCCAAGGGGATACCAGACTATAAAAAGAAGTATTCAGATGGCAGCCTTTCTACTCCACAACAAACAGGAGTGTGTGGCGTAGACATGCAAAGACATAGGGAAACACCCAGTAGGTATCAAAACAGATAACTCCTCTGTCCCTCACCTTTCTTAGCCATCCCTGACCATTAGCTCTTGAGAATTAAGCTCAGTGGCAGCTGTTTTTAATCCCCCTTCTCTCTTCCAAGGTTTTAGGCTGTCAAAAAAAAAAAGTCCCTTCTCTTCCCCAACAGCTGTACCAGCCCTTTACCTTCCTCACCCTCTTCCTTTAAAATCAGTTATAGAATTTGGAGAGCAGACAAGGAACAGAACAAAAATAGTGAATAAAGTGTCTATGTTACCAGTCACAAAAACTGATAAGTGGCCTCCAAAGCAGATTCCAAACCAGCACGCTGCTTTTTAAGCATGATCTTATTTTTTTTGTTAAAACTCAATCAGTAAGAGTAGTGGGGAGGGGGCAATAAAGTAGGAATGGTTAATGGGTACAAAAATATAGTTAGATAATTAGACAGAATGAACAATATTTGATAGCACAACAAAGTGACTATAATCAATAAGTTATGATATGCTTTAAAATAACTAAAAGAATAGAATTGGAATGTTCCTAACACAAAGAAATGATCAATGCCTAAGGTGATGGATACCCCAATTACCCGGATTTGATTAATTCACATTGTATGCCTGTATCGAAACATTACATACACCCTATAAATATATGCAATTATGTACCCATAATTAAAATTTTTAAGGGGGGGAATTAAAAAAAAAATAAACATTTTTTTAATATTTAAAAAAATAAAGAACAAAAAAATTCTATCAGTAGATTCCATACACATCTGCCCTTTGAGAAAAAAGCATAAGCAAACTTTGCTTTAAAAGAAACCTACATACATATTTTAAATAGTCTGGCTTTAAAAAAAAACACCTTATCAAATTTTTAAGACAGTTTTCATGAGCAGCACTTGAGTTCTCAGTCTATTTTAGTCCCCTTCTGTGCCAACTACTGAGGATATAGTCCTTAGGCCTGTGTCCCAGGACTCAGTATTCTATGACTTCCTGCTTTAAATGTTTGTAGACTATTATGCGGACAGGATATTTTTTACTTTTCTTCTCTGGAAAATGGGGAGACAATAAGTCACGTGGCCTATTTTATCTCCAGTTGTAATTCCACAGCAGCTTAGGAAGCAGAAAGACTGATACAAAAATCTATATGGCAGATAATGTCAGGAGATTTCTAGTGAGGAAAATGAAGTAATCACAACTCATCTGGGTTAACAGAATCAGTAAACTGGTCAAAACCATTAACTTTGCATGTTGCTAGACTCACTTGAGCACCAGATGGAAACATACATATTTGAGGATAGCAAAGCAAAGGCAACTAACTGCTACAACTCCTCATTTTTACCACTTACCAATGCAAAACAGGGTTTAAACAGACACAGCCATCTAGGGTTTTCAATGGAATCAATCCATATGAAGTTCAGGGGAAAAAAAAGATTGGGGTTTTTAATGTAACCAACCTGAGCTAATACTGTGATGAAGTTGCGATTTAAATGAACAGCTTCATAAAGTGCCAGAAGAATGGCTTCATTGGTTCTAAAGAAAAAGAGAACAAATTGGAGTGGCTCTCACAGTGGAGGAGTTCAGAGTACAACCATCAAGGTAAGATTTCACCCCAGCTCATTATTAATTCCTTTGAGTTTCTAATGTTCCCCTTTACTTCCCTTTTGGGCATATGCAAAAGTCAACAGACAGGACTCAGAACCTTAACTCTAATTCCTGAAGACCAGTTCTTATCTATTTCATTCATTATCTTCCCTCTGTTTTTCGAGCCCAACCCAGTTAAGCACTTAACTGGCTCAGATACCCATCCCTCATTTGTTTCATTCCAGAGATAGCTAGGAACAGCTCTTCAGCTTCCTGGGGCTCCACACATATGAGACCAAAGCAGAAATATCTAAGGATTCATTATTATTTAAAACTCAAGAGACATTTTAAAAATAACAAAAAAAGTTTGAATCTGTAAAAGATTAGCAAGAGGTAACATTTCACACTCTCATATCTAGTGGGAGAGCCTATACTAGTCCAAGACACTGCATAAGAATGTCAAGGCACTTACTGTACTGAGATTTTCTCATGGGCATCTGCTATGAACATGCTGCCCACCTGTGGAAGAAAAGGGGAAATGCAGACTTACAGCAAAAAGATGTGAGAGGAGCTTTGTGCCTATGAAGCCTTTTATCAGTGAAAAAACAAGCTGCTTCCTCCAGCAGTAGGGAACTTAGAATTCTGGACCATCAGTCACACACACCAAAACCAGCCCATTTTAAAAATCTTATAAAAGACTCATAAGAAATAAATGAAATAATGAGTATCCCACTAAATCATCTTGCCTTAAAAAGCCTTAAAAAAAATCCAAGGACTTTGTCCACCTCTTCTTTCCAGGGTTTAGTTACTTTGATAGTGAGTAAATGTTAACCTACACCTCCTCATCACTCTGCCTCTTTCCTGGAAGTTGCTTATTTGAAGTCAGAAACTAACTCACGAAGAAAGTCACAGAAAGCCAACTGACTTCAACCAATGTAGAGCTATTTTCAGAGGAATATTTGGGTTTCAGACCAAAACTGTCTATGTGAGACCCATTCTCCATCTTTCAGATCATAAAACCTTCAGTCTGTGTCCTAGTTAGAGCAAGTGAAAAAGTAAATGGAGTAGGCTGTCTCTAACATGTGTAATATCAAAGGCACTAAGAAAGATGCCCACTTCCCTAAAAATACCTTTTCCACCTCCTTACTCATACCCAAAACTATGCAGTTGGAACTTCATTTGTTTGATACACAACTTTTTCTCCTTAACCAAACGGCAGGGATACTTGGGAGCAATATAATTACATCTAATTCAGTTAATCAAATGCCAATGTAAAACTTGTACTTCTCTAGCCTCTGAGAGACTTCACTCATTTATGCTTCAGAGTTACAGTCTCTCACATATCAGGTCCTTCCCTGAGAGTAGACTTTGAGAAGGGAGAAGAGAACAATGCACAAGCACTGGGGTAAAAATTTCCTCTTTGCAGGGGAGAAGAGAAGACAACTGTTTCTTTCTTTTTTTTTTTTTTTCCAGACAGTCTCACTCTGTTGCCCAGGCTAGAGTGCCGCAGCTGCAACCTAGCTCACAGCAACCTCAAACTCCTGGGCTCAAGCAATCCTCCTGCCTCAGTCTCCCGAGTATCTGGGACTACAGGCATGCGCCACCATGCCCGGCTAATGTTTTCTATATATTTTTAGTTGTCCAGTCAATTTCTTTCTATTTTTTTAGTAGAGGCGGGGTCTCACTCTTGCTCAGGCTGGTCTCGAACTCCTGAGCTCAAACGATCCACCCACCTTGGCCTCCCAGAGTGTTAGGATTACAGGCGTGAGCCACCGTGCCCGTGCCCAGCCGAGACAACTGTTTCTTGCAATGAACTCAAAAATTGTCTTGCTCTAAAGCTGATTACTTGGATACTAATGCCAAAGAAGACAGAATTTCTGAATCTGCCTAGATTCTAGGACCTCCTAGATTTATCTCTTAAAAATCAATCAGAGTATCTGATACAAAATGCCAAAGCTGCCAACGTTGAGAAACCCTGCCTTAGAGACTTACAAACTAGACCAATAACTTTCCTAAACCTTGGACCTCTCCACCCAGACTCTAAGTCTTTAGAGGAATGACTCAGATCCAATGCACAATCCCTCAAGCCCAGAACCAGCTACAAGGGATCAAACAGCCACAGCAGACAGCAAAGGAACACTCAGGGGAGCTCTTAGATCAGTTTAAACCTCACTATTCTGTGTTCTACAGGGTCAGTCTCCAAATAAAGGCAACTCTTTTGGAAGCCTTTATTTGTGTACCTTTTCTACAGCCTTAATGTGAAGGCTTAACGTGTACCTTTTCTACAGCCTTTAATTAATTAATTAATTAAGAGCAAAAAATCAGTCCAAGAGAAACCAAAGCCCTCCTTTCCCTTATCTCTCTTAGTTTTGGAACTCATTAAAGGAGATACAGTTCCCAATAAAATATGCTCTGAGCAGCCTCTCTCCCCTCATCATGCCATCACCTCAAACATCTGAACTTCTGAAAGCCCAGATTTGCCTAACCCTGCAGACCTCATATTTCTGAGCATGAGAAAAAAACAAGTAGGACTTACCATATTTGTTAAAGCAGAGAAAAAACCACTCTGGTGTTCTTCTTCCTTGTCTTTATACTGCCTGAACAAAAAGAACTAGATTCAACTTCAGGATTATTTATCAAGTATGTCTTTGTCCTTAGACTTCTAGGTAATGAGGGCTGGACATTCTTAGAATTCTCTTACTCCAGAAAAACTAAGCATTATGACAATCTAGCCACTGCAGTTTCCCCTGCAAGTTAAGAGGCACTTACCTGCTCTGGAGGCAGTGTGTAGCAAAATGCCTGGCCACTTTGGGAAAGACTTAGAAAGCAAGCTGCAAAAGTATGAAACTGCTCTAACATATAGCTGATCTAGTTATTTCCCGAACAGACTATTAATTTAAAAGTGTGACAGTGAAACTACTTGAAGGTTGTTAACAGTGAAAATCTTGTTTGTTTTCGAAGGAGGAGGAGGAAAATCTGTAAGTTGAGCTAGTGAGATGGGACAAATTTGAAGTTCTGATAGCCAACTGTATATGAGAAAAGTCTAGAGAGGATCAAGAAAGATCCTGCTTAGGCCAGGAAAAGTGGCTCATGCCTGTAATCCTAGCACTCTGGGAGGCTGAGGTGGGAGGATTGCTTGAGCTCAGGAGTTCAAGACCAGCTTAAGCAAGAGTGAGACCCTGTCTCTACTAAAAATAGAAAAATTAGCCAGGCGTTGTGGTGCACGCCTGTAGTCCCAGCTACTCAGGAGGCTGAGGCAGGAGGATCACTTGAGCCCATGAGTTTAAGGTTGTTGTGAGCTAGGCTGATGCCATGGCACTCTACTCAGGGCAACAGAGTGAGATTTTGCCTCAAAAAAAAAAAAAAAAAAAAAAAGATCCTGCCAGGTCCTTCCCAGTACTGGGGATACTCCTGGTTTCCAATGATACACTGGTCTAAATGGAAGACCCTGTTTATGGCTAGTAAACTAGTTAAAATGTTCTGCAATAAAATACCAAAGGTTACAAAAGAATGTGGCTAATTGCTTAAACTAAAGAAGGACATAACCTGGTGACTACGCTTACCCTGGTGTTAAAAACAACCCCTGCTAAAGCCATCAAGCCAAGCTAGAGCAAATACATCTGCCAAGAGCTGTATCTCTAATTACTCTTTTAGGAGACAGGTAAGGGAATTTCACCCAAGAACTCTAACAAACCTGTTCCCTACCCAACCAATTCAAATGAAAATTAGACCCTTCCATTCTGGAAAGGTGGACTTACCTGTTGTACTCAGATAAAGCCTGAGCAATTACAAGCCCCATTCCCTATAAGGGAAAAAATAGCACAGGTGAAATAAGAGGGCAGCCTTTGAGGGTTGGTGGTGATGCTAGAACTAGACCAGGGAGAAAACTAATTATACCCCCATGGTCCAAGCCCAAGAAGCTCTGCCTGAAAGTTGGCAACAAGGACAAAAATTCTGAGAGACATTGTCAAGGCATCAAAAGGAACTTACTTGGAAAGGCTTTTCTTATCTAATTATCTTACTTAATGTTCCCAAGAACAATTAAAATAGAGTAACAAGGGTGAAACAGACCAGCTCAGATACTCATTTCACAGGATCATTTTCACTTCAAAAAAGAAGACTGAGTTAGGATCTTTAAACAAAAAGCCTTCACATTTCTCCAAATCAGCCACAATAAATGTGACAATGAGTCCCAGGCTAAATGAAGGTGCATACAGACAAGTCATTTTCTTTCAGACCACAGGAAAACAAGAATATAAAGGGAAGAAGTATCCAATAATGTTAAAGTCACTTATCAACTTTCCCCCAAGATCCGTGAAGCACAACACAAAGATCAATTAAGGCCACAAGGATGAATCATGTGTGCATTTTTTACATAAGGGAAATTAGAAAAAATGAAGAGGGCAGGATAGGAAAGTAATAAAGCCAGACACCTGGTCATCTTCTTCCTCCCTATATTCAGAGATCAGATGTTACTTCAAAAACTTCCAAGGATATATATAGCAGATACAAATCACCCCCTTGTTTCAGCTTCATGAAGTCAGGCTATAAATAATATTTGGCTAGTCCTATAAGAAGGAATCTCCCATCATTTAGTCATCCAAGCTTTCTTATTTTTGGATGTGTAATTTACTGACTCTGTAGGATAATCAACATCAGCACACTATAACATGAAATATAACGAAGCATTTCATCATGATTGGCAACCATATATCCCCTCAAACCTTCCTTCCATGATAATAAGACAGCAGACAGGAAGACAGTGGCAGTGATACTCTAAAAAGAAATACCAATTTCCTCTTCATAGCCAGATGAAATTGACAGAATAGTTCTCTGCTCTCTGGTCCACAGAAAGTAAGGTCACTGAATGCAAATAAGTGCAAATAAGAATATATACCAGGATCCAGATACTCACATTGAGCGTGGCCTCATCATCCACAATAGAGAGCTTCACAATATAAGGATTTACAGACTGTTAAACAAGAGAAGAGACTCAAAGTTTGAGTGTGACCTAGTTAAGAAAACCCATTAGCTACTTAAAAAGTGTTACTAGAAATGCTTCTATAAGGACCTCTCTGCACAACAATGCTCCTGATACTCAGTCCGAACCCATCTTTGCCTGTTTACTCTCCCCATTTCCAATAAATCTCACAGCATGTATGGGCATTCATCAAGTGCACACACCAGTACGTATGTAACACACACACACACACCCCAGTTCTGTTCTACCTGCATCTTCCCCTAGGCTGAAGTAGCGTAGACCTATGTCTACCACTTCTCCCATCTTGCTCTGTTACTTGTTTCTTTTTTTTTTTTTTTTTTTGAGACAGAGTCTTACTCTGTTGCCTGGGCTAGAGTGAGTACCGTGGCATCAGCCTAGCTCACAGCAACCTCAAACTCCTGGGCTCAAGCGATCTTTCTGCCTCAGCCTCCCGAGTAGCTGGGACTACAGGCATGCGCCACCATGCCCGGCTCAT
>CAUYRT010056548.1:0-45176 GCA_963574885.1 Lepilemur ruficaudatus
TATAGTAAGTCTCGAGGAGATGTAAATCTTCTGACTTTGCTCTTCTCTTTTTTAAGATTGTCTGGCTATTTTACATTCTTTAGAATCAGCCTGTTACTTCCAAGAAAGAAAGAAAGAAAGAAAGAAAGAAAGAAGGAAAGAAGGAAAGAAGGAAAGAAAGAAAGAAAGAAAGAAAGAAAGAAAGAAAGAAAGAAAGAAAGAAAGAAAGAAAGAAAGAAAGAAAGAAAAGAGAAAAGGTCAGAAGGGCTGGGGAATGCTTGCTGGCTTTCATGAGCATTTATCCCAGAGAAATAAAAACTTACGTAAGCACAAAAGCCTGTGCGTGAGTGTTTTTCACAATTTTATGTAAAATAGCCTGTTTTCAGGTTCAGTTTTATAAAATCCGGAAACAGGCCAAACGTCCTTCAGTGGGCAGGTGTAAACAAGCTGCGCTAACCTCTGTGCCTTGGAATCTCAGCAGTAAACAGTGTGAACTGATGACACGTTCAGCAACTTCAGTGGATCGCAAAGGCATTAGGTTGAGCCAAAAAAGCCAACCGCAAAAGGCCACATGCCGCACGTCTTATACAACTTCCTTGAAATGACAAAACGGGTAGAGCTGGAGAACAGGTCAGCGGTAGCCAGGAGTTGAGGGGGGAAGCGACAGCGGCTATGAACGTTCCGGGCAGACGGCAAGTGCTCACCCAGGGCCTCCTAACGAGTGGACGGGAGAACAGTTTAAACGAGCAGTTCCCAAACTTTCTGTGGCCAAAAAGTCCTGCGGATGACTTCCTCTCTGGAAATACTCTGTTTCAGAAAGTGTCACTGTCACCCAGCCTGTGTTTTGAATGCTAGAAATAATGAAAGGATTTAATTTCCAATTTTACAAAGGGTTTAATTTTAAAATAATACTAAACTCTGCCATTGGAGATTCTGAGTAGGTAGAGGTAAAAACTCTTGGTGGATTAAATCTTAGTCTTGAGCAAAATTCTTTTTTTTTTTTATTTCAGCATATTATGGGGGTACAAATGTTAAGGTTACGTGTGTTGCCCTTGCTCCCCTCCCCCCTCGAGTCAGAGCTTCAAGCGTGTCCATCCCCTAGACGGTGCGCATCGCACTCATTATGTGTGTATATACCCATCCCCTTGTCCCTTCTCCCGTCTGCCCCACACCCCATAAACGTCGTTCCTATATGTCCACTTAGGTGTTGATCAGTGAAACCAATTGGCTGGTGAGTACATGTGGTGCCTGTCCATCCATTCTTGGGATACTTCAGTTAGTAGAACGGGTTTCAGCTCCATCCAGGAAAATACAAGAAGAGGTACCGTATCACCGTTGCTTCTTATAGCTGAATAGTACTCCATGGTATACATATACCACATTTTATTAATCCACTCGTGTATTGATTGAGTAAAATTCTGATGCTTGCGTTGGCCAGAGCAGCCCGATGTGAGAGACTGTGCTGTTCCTACTGTTGCTTGTAAAAACCAAACATGCCTGAGGATCCTTCTCACATTCGCAAAATCCAGGGTGCCTTAGGTAACGAAATCTCACAGCCTTTCACCCGCCAAGTATTTTTCTTGTTATCTGATTCTCAGTGTAAAGCTGATGAAGAACACTGTCACGTCCCGGGTAAGCAAGCCCCGGTGACTTTCTGTTCTGTGAGTCACGTGTTGTGTGCCATCCCGCAGACTACCCGGCGGGAAACCAGGAAACGTCACCCCAGCGCTGGCGTGTCACAGAACAGGACGGAGGGACGGGCCAGTCAGTTCGGGGAACGTGGGGCTCAACTGCTTGAAAAGCTGTGCACTTTCTAGGAGCCCCTCAAGAATGAGACACACAGTTATTGCTGTCTTCAACAAAGGGTGTCCTTCAAAAAACAATTTAACTCTTCCACAGTGGGGAATTCACCTCTAAACAGCAGTCCTTTGCCCTGTGTGGCTTTTCTGGAGCACTAAAAATACGACAATGAGTAAACGGTGGCTACGTCCAGCTTCGCTGCGATGCCGCCAGTCTGTCTCCAGCCATGGCAGAGAAACACCAGGCCGAATCTCACACGGGATCTGAGCACTGGAGTGAGGTCTTCGGAGCGGGGAGACGGTGAGGCCCCTCCCTAGCGTGTCCCTGACTCTGGCTGAGAGTTGTGAGGCTCTCTGGAATGGCCTCATGTCTGGCCCTTCCTGCAGCCCGGGCGGCCAGCTCCGCCTTTGCCACCAAAGAGACTCTCTGAGCCACGGGAGGCAGAACAGGCCATTTACTGAGTGCCAGCTGTATGCCAGCAATGTACCTGCATTACCTACCAGTCCTGACAGCAGCTGTCAGGGATGGGTTCTGTCACCTCACTTTGTAGATGAGAAAACTGGACTTCGGAGGTGACAGACAGCCACTCCAAAGTCCTTTTGCTGGTAAGTGATGGAATTTAAACTCTCATTTCAAATCCAATGGTTTTTGTCCTACTCACATTTAAGCTAGACACAAAACTGGAAGATTACAACGATGCAAAGAAAGAAAGAAATGCGCAGAGAGGGAAAAAAGCTAGAAGGAAATACGTCAAAATGTTAGTAGTGGTTACATGAGGATCCAGGGAGTGGGAATTTTTTCCTTCTTTTCTGCATTTTCGTAATTTTATTTACTATACACTGATAGCAAATTCAGCTCCCAGGAATATTTTGGGAGGGGGGGACTCCCCAGGTGTCCGCTAGGGTACCTGTGCCTCTTAAACCACACTTGTAGCTTTTTCCTTTTCTCTGGGGAATGATCTTTTCCATGAGTCACCGCGCTCCAGAGGCAGTGGCTTCTTCCTTCCTTCTGAAGGCACTGTGATTTCATCACAGATAATTGCGCTCAGAAAGATTTCACATCCCTCAGATCTGCTGTCTCTCAAATCAAGCAGCTCCGTGAATCATTAAGTCAGTACAATAGAATCTCCCCACTGAAAAACCCACCTCTCTCCTACGTGCTTCCTGAAGTTATTTTTCCTTGTGTTGATTGATCATGATGAAAATACTTTTCTCACCCTATCATTATGCTATCGAGCGTGTTAATAAAGTCAATTCTTCTCCGGGTTAGAACGAAGGAAGCAGTATTCACCAAGCATCTACTTAATGCCCTGAGTTAGTGCCTTAAATGTGCTGTTTCATTTATAGCAAGGCTGGGACAGCAGTGTGGGCATTGCCATTTAGCCCGTGGGGAGACTGAGGCTGAGGGAGAATTAAAAAGTGTGTAGAGGGTGACCCAGCACCGGGGCTGCGTTCTTGGCCAGGCGTCCGGCAGGGAGGTCTCTGTAACCCCAGGCAGCTGCTCCGCTTCCCGCAGCCCTGGGCCCTTCCTCTGCAGAGCAGGGAAGAGCGGCCCCATCATCCCAATGTTATGAGGCTTAACTGGACCATATTTATTCATTTATGTCATTATCACAGTATTTAAAGTGCTCTCTGTTTGTAGGTCTTGTACATTTTCTGATAGATTTATTCTAAAGATTTTAGAATTCCTATTGGTATTATGAATTAGATCTTTTTTTCCAATTATGTTTTTAATTGGTTATTGTTTGTCATTTTTTAAATATTAACTTTGTACACAGGGGAATGTAAGCTCTACGAGGAAAGAAACTTTTTGACGTTCTTCACCATGTCCTGAATGCCTAGAAAAGACTATCTGTAAATATCCCTGGTGTATGGTAGGTGCTCATTAAATATTTGTTGAATGGATAGATCTGGCAAACTTACTGTCTTAGTTCAGACTGCTACAACAAAACATCGTAACATGGGTGGCGTAGAAACAACAGGAAAGTATTTGTCATGGCTCTGGGGTCTTGGAAGTCCAAAACTGAGATGCAGGCAGATGCAGCGTCTGGGGAGGGCACCTCCTCGCCGTGTCCTGGCGTGGCGGAGGGGCTGGCTAGCTCTCTGCAGTCTCTCGTGTGAGTTCACTAATCCCGTTCATGAGCGCTCTGCACACATGACCTCCTCGCCTCCCAAAGGCCACACCCACTAAGACCATCAAGTTGGGAGTTAGAATTTCAACCTGTGTGTTTATTTGGAGGGACACAGACATTTAGATCATACCACTTACTGAATTCACTTATTGATTCTTGTCGTTTTTCTGGTTGATTCTCTTGAATTTTTGATAGATAGCAAACTGTCTGAAACTTGCAATGGTCGTTTCTTTTCCAGTATTTATACTTTTTCTGTGAAACAATATTGGTCTGGGCAGAAATCTTTGCAGTGGTCCTGTATTAAATCGGAACACTTCTCATGTTTCAACATGAAGTATGATGTCCTGGGGGTTTTCTGGTAGTTGTCTTTCATCAGGCTGTGAAAATTTTATTTTATTCCAAGTTTCTTGAGATATGTTTTTTTAAATCTTATTTTATGTCTTAATTAGGAATGTGTTGGGTTTCATTATCTGTATTTCTGACATCTATTGAGATGGCCACGATTTTTTCCCTTTTAATTTGTTGATGCCAGTTCATTAGTCACTAAAAGTGACAAGTATATAGATGAGATACACAGGGGGCCCTGCACACTTTTTAAATGTACCTCCAATAGCAACACAGATGGCAACCATGAAACCTGCTCCCACTACTCCAGGAGAGGAAGCCATCCCCTCTCTTCCTGCCTTTCTGGCTGTAACAGAAGGAATGGCCTAGAAAAAAAACAAGAGCAAAAAGATTTTCTGTCTTTTTAAAACTTGCCCCCCACTCTTGTGGAGCTGCAGCCTGGCCCGCACCTTGAGGCAGGCTGAGTGTTTTGTTAAAGCTCCAGGTGGTGCCAGCCTCCAGGTGGCATGGCCGGCTGGCAGAGTTCACAGGTTTTGTCTTTGGCAGAGATGGGAGGATTAGAATAGTTGATCTCAGTAATTGTCTGAAGCCCAGAACCCTCCTTTTAAAAGCTCTGTATTTCTGCCTATGCTCGGGAAATTTGGGATTTTGAGACCAGAGGGTCTACCGAATTTCCTCTTTTGCCAGCAAAGTAAACTCTCTCTTTCCTTCCTCCTCAAACCGCTGGTCCTTGTTATTTGGCCTCGGGGACAAGTGGCCACAACTACCTAGTGTCTTTCCCCTTAATGGGCAGAGGTGGCTGATCTACTCAGGTATCGTGCCAGACGCTCACTGGGCCATATGCGCCAGTGGGCAGAGTCCCTGGGCAGCGAGGTCCTTCCTGCCCTGCTCGCTCTCTGCGGCTCTCTGTTCTGCCCTATGTCACAGGGGTGTCTCTTCCATAAGACTGTGAGATCACAGTGGGGTGAGAAAGGCCCCTTGGGACAGAGCGCTCCTCCCCCCTCTGTGATGCCTTCGTGTGGCTTCAGGGGCTGGGAACAGCCAAACATTAGGTGTTCCTTCTGTAGAGGGCCCTGCTGAGCTAGCAGAGACTGGCACCCTGTGGTCCATTTGACCACTGTCCCTGTGTCCATCTCTTCCCAGGATTCTGCGAGAAAGAGTAATGGCTGAAAGAGTAGGATGTGAGCGCGCCTGGGTGCCTGACTAATAACGGGGATTTTGAGAAGTTTTCAGGTAAGGTATTGGAGTGAGTAGAATAGCATCTTCCAGAAAGATATGTTCAAACCCTAACTCCTGGTCTCCGTGAGTGTGACTTTATTTGGAAATAGAATCTTTGCAGATGTAATCAGTTAAGAATCTCAAGATAGGCCGGGCAAGGTGGCTCACGCCTGTCATCCTAGCACTCTGGGAGGCCAAGGTGGGTGGATTGCTCAAGGTTAAGAGTTCGAAACCAGCCTGAGCAAGAGCGAGACCCCGTCTCTACTTAAAATAGAAAGAAATTAATTGGCCAACTAAAAATATATAGAAAAAATTAGCCGGGCATGGTGGCGCATGCCTGTAGTCCCAGCTACTAGGGAGGCTGAGGCAGGAGGATTGCTTGAGCCCAGGAGTTTGAGGTCGCTGTGAGCTAGGCTGATGCCACGGCACTCTAGCCCGGGCAACAGAGTCATCCTCTGTCACAAAAAAAAAAAAAAAAAAAGAATCTCAAGATGAAACCGTCCTAGATGGTGGCCCCTAAATCCACTAACCAGTGTCTTTATAAGAAGAGGAGAGGACCCACGAGAACACAGAGGAGAGGCCAGGTGAAGATGGAGGCAGAGATTGGAGTGATGCAGCTACAAGCCAAGAACACCAAGGATTTCTCGGAGCCACCAGAAGTCAGGAAGAGGAAAGGAAGGATTCTTCCCTGGAGCCTTCAGAGGGAAAGCGACAACGTGATTTCCAACTTCTAGCCTCCGTGACTCTGAGAGAATAAGCTTCCATTGTTTAAACCATGACGTTTGCGGTACTTGGTTATGGCAGCCCTAACTGTATTAAGAAAGTAAGATAGTTTATTGGATATAAAGTACATTATGTTTAATTTTTAGTTGGGAGAATATTTCTTGCTACCATATCATAAAAACCACATTTAAAAAATTAAATGCAAAAAAGTGTGGTTATTTAATACTAAGAAAACTTTACACACTTTTTATTTATGTCTATCCACAGGTAACTGGTTAAATAACTTATGTTACATCACCTATTGTAACGTTTTCCACAGTTATCACAAAGGATAATTGTTAAAGCTATTAAACAATATGAAAAATAAAGTATCTATGTTATAGTGGTAAATAATCAATAAATAATACAGGTTTCTCTTTGGGATATATACAATTATGTCTGCATATAAACAAAGACTGCAAGAAAATGCAAAAAAATAGAAACAATTCCTATAATAGAACGGTGGGATTGTGAGTAATTTAAAATTGTTTCTAAGGTTTTTATAAAGATATTTTCATAATAGTTTCACTTAAAATTCTATGAATCATTTCTTAGGCATAAGAAACAGTTGTAGAACAAATGTGTAACGAAATATGTCCAGAATCCTGCCAAGAGTCACTAATCTATAAATTAACAGCGAAAAAATGATTTTGTAAGGCAAAATTTTACTCAAAGATCAAGCCCCCCACGCTGGTCTTACTAGAGAAAGCACACACAAGAAACGGATTCTCCGGCTCCTGCCCACCTGAGCTCTTAGCCACCCCCCACCCGTCACCCCAACAGGGGCCTGAAGACAGCTGGTCTAGCCCGGTTTCAGAAATGCATGTCATTTCAGAGTCACTCTGTCCCATGAAAGCATCTCTGACTCTTGTCAAGTCGGGGTGGGTACCACTTCTTCAGAGCATTTGATCTACTCTCGTTGATCCACCCCATTAAGAAAGCCCTCCAGGGCGGAGAACAGGGCACAGAAAGTGAGCGCCATTGTCCTAACCTCCTCGGCTCTCACAGGCTCTAGGGCTCTTGGATGACAGGTTGTCTCTTAGGAAGGCGGAGGCCAGGCTCTAACAGGGCCCTGTGGGGGCCCAGAACGTACCTGGACTGTTGGGACAACTGACGCAGCTTCTTCTAATGGTGAGAGGAGCGTGGAAGATGAGTTTGGGGGGTTAAGAATAAAAGTCCACATGACGATTTTACCCCAAAGCTCTGAAAACCAACATTAGTTCAAGAAATCATCTTTAGCATCTAAAACTAAAAGGTAACTTGTTCTCTTAAAGTAGTTTCAAACTTATCTTTTATATACACATATACAATATAATATTTCTTTATACTCCCTCCTCCACACCCTCCAGCTATTTCAAATCGAAATGCTGTAATTACATGTTTGACTGTACTTTTAATTCTTTTTCAGGAATCTAGGAGACCTGTGTAATGCATTTCTCTCCGAAAGGATATAAAAATCGGGGATTTGCATTCTTTTCTTTTGGACATCAGTGAGAACATTTAGTTTAAGGATCTAGGTGCTCCTGAGCCCGTCTCTTTTAAAACTTTACTGATCACTTGTTACATGCAAGGAATGAATCTTGGGGACACGCGAACGCTGAGTGGGGGGAACACGTGGGTATGACAAAGCCCCTGGTCCTGAGATTGAGAATAGAACAAAAGACAAGGCAGAGTGACGGACGCCCGGGAGAGACTGAGCCCGACATCGTGGGGAAAGCCGTGGTGCCTGGGATTGGCTGGAAAGCTCTGTGCAGGGAGACCACTCTCCCTGGTGAGGAAGATGGGGAAGGGCACCCCGGAAAGATGGGGTGCACAACCAAGACACGAGGGCCCCCAGGTGTGACGTAAATGACTGATGTTACGGGGCGGGGGTACTGTTCATGTCACAACTGGCACAGAGAGGAGCTCACTCTGCAGGGATTGTGCGTTATGTATCCGGGTCCCCAGGCCGGGTCACAGCTCGGTGCCGATTGCCACTCGCCCGGTAAAGCTTTGCCATAGTTAGTAGAGTCGAGGGGTCAAAAAATCCATTGTCTATAGGACCAGAAAGGTAAAAGTGAGTGAAACAAACTAGTGCAAGACACTAGAGAATGGTGGGGGCCGGGACGGCCAAAGCATGCCCTGTGGGAATGTGGGCTCAGTCCTGTTGTGTCTCCCAGTGTTTCAAGAGGAAAAAGAAATTCTAGATGTGTATGTGGGATTTTCAGATATTTGAAATGTCCAAGGACCAAATGGAACATGCCCAAGATTTAGCTCGTGGCCCACCGGTTTGGAACCCGGAAGCAGAGGGCACGGTTGGAACGGGAGGGAGAAATCGCTGGAATGGTAACTTGGGCTGTGCTCCGAAGAGCACGGACTGTCTCCCTGCGGAGTTTGGCATCCATGGGCGGTTGGGGGCCTCTCGGAGCTTTGCATCAGGTAAGGAGCAGATGTTGGAGTAGAGGAAACGTACGAGGAAAGGGAGAGGCCAGAGGGAGCGAGACCCCTCTCGCTCCCAGCAGAGATGGGACCGGCCAGAGCTGCCGGGGAGTGGCCGTGGGTGCGCAGATGACGTGGGCAGGAGAGAAACTTAGGAGGACTCTGAGAGAGGGAGCAGGAGGGGCTGAGGTTGACGGTAGCCCTGGAGCCTGGGTAACAGGGTGGATGGCCGCGCCGCTCCCAGGAGGAGAGGGTGCGGAGCCTGGGACCTTCTCTGACATGGTAGCAGCATGCCGCCAGGCTCCCCCGCACACTTTCCCAGGGCCCACCCAGGAGAAACGCTGCCTGCCTCCTGCCAGCCTCCCTCTCACTCACTGCCTCTCGCAGCGCGGCCATTGCTAACGCCTCCTTCCCACCTCTCCCAAAACTTATCCCTTTGCTTTTCTTTCTCTCTCGCCTCCTTCCACTGCCCTATTTCTTTTGCGGAATTGTAGTTTCACCAGGCTCCTCTCCTCTGCAAGCCTTCCCTCCTACGGGCAGCCCACCCACCTACCCCGTTCCTGAAAATGAGGCTTTTAAAGCTAATTGGGTTTTTTGATCAAGCACAGAAGCCGTGCATTTAAAGAAGTGAGACCAGGTGACTCTGGCCTATTTTTAGCGGCTGCAATTTGTAGGCTATAGCATCCATTGTCACAGCAGCACCCAGAGACCAGCGCTCAGCTCCAGAGCTGCAGCGCCTGAGGGTTCGCAAACCTGCACTTGGTTAGTTAGTGGAGGGCTCAGCCCGCAACAAAGTCAGCCTGCCCTCCCAGCCCTCCCGGTGAGATAAGAAACAGGCACAGGCACTCCCACTGCTGTGCCCACAGCTGAGCTGTTGCTCTGTCTTGGCACAGCTGGCCCAGCCTCTGCTCTCCAGACGGTCACCTGGGACCCGAGTGCCCCCTCTGCTCTCAGAAGGAGTCGGGATCGGAAGGAAGGAGAAAGGGATTTCTTGATCCTCATGTGGATTCTCCTCTCAAACCAGGGCCATGCTCAGGTCTCAAAGGCCCAATTCCTGAGACCAGGGAGCATGTCTCTCCTGGGAAATAGAGGTTTCCGTCGCTCCTTAAGGGGAGCCGGAGGTCCGTCCACCCCGTGGAGTGCGGCCGGCCAGCGAGAGCAAACTGCTGACACGCGGAATAACATGGTGACTCGAATGGCCACGCCAGGCGAAAGAAGCTGGACTCAGCAGGCTCCACACTCTGTGGTTGCGTTTATGTGACAGTCTGGAGGATGCAGACCCACAGGGAAAGAGCAACGGGATCCGTGGTTGCCGGGGGATGCGAGGGAGGGGAGGGGCCGCTGTCCCAGGCGGGACACAGGGAAGTTTCCGGCCGAGACGCGGTTAGTCCTGACGGTGCTGGTGGTGAGATGGCTCCACACATCTGTCAGTATTCGCACAGCCGTACACGTAAAAGGGCATATTTTACTGGGTGATTTCAACAAACCAAACAACCCCCCAAAAAAAGAGAGGGGGAAAAAACAGAAGAGCTAGAGACTGATGCCCTAAATTCAGATTCATCTCCCTAGCCAAACTCACCGATTTCCACGTGAACAGAGCTTTGTAGCTCAGCTGAAGCCGGCTAAGCTCTGTGATCCCTTCCTTCTATCTGTGCGATTCTGGACACATTGCCACGCTAAGTTTTAACTTATTCATCTGTAAAATTTGGATAATAATAGCACCTGCCTCGTCAAGTTGCGGAGAGAATTAAATGAGATAATACATGTATGGGGGCCACATGTGTATGCCGTATGTTTCTCATCAACATTCTCCGGTAGCATTATTGGCAAGCGGCCTTACAGCCACTGACCAATTTCACTCCTATAAGAACCAGGCTGGAATTAGGACTCCCCCACTGAGACTCAGGGAGATGCAAGGCACTTGCCTGAGGGTGCACGCACACGTGGCCGGCTGGGGTCTTGCACGTTAATTCTGGCGCCAGTGCCCTCGGGTTTTCTGTTCCACCACAGCTCCCCGTCTGGGGAGGAGCCGCGGCGTGGGGCGGCCTGCCGGCCTCCCCTGGGCTGGGGAAGCTGCTCTCTGGGGAGGCTCACTCTGGAACCCCGCGCAGGTGATTGATTCTCAGACTCCTTTTTGGAAGCAGGGCATCGTCATTCCTTCTTCACCCTCTGGAGGGTTTGCAGTGGGAATTAAACGTTCAGCCGTACGTGGCTGCAGAAATGCGAAGGACTAATGGGGCCCAATAGGTATCCAGCTAGCAGGGAAAGAGAAGGCATTTGCTTCTCTTTAAGGCGAGAGTCATCCTGCTGGGTGTTCACGGGTCTGTGGCCGTCCAGTCCAGTCTGAAGCCACGCTATATCCGCTTTCTCTGAAGGGGGGACTTCTGTTCTGCTCAGTCTCTTGCTAGCTGACCTCCCAAGATCTGGACCCTGCACATCTCCCCAGGCCCATGTCTCACCGTGCCCAGCACCTCTGTCCTCTTCCCTCCAGGACAGAAATTGTTTCTTCTTCATCTTTGGTTCGGCTGGTGCAGGCAGCGACTGAGCTGAACAGAGGAGGCCTTTGCTCTGTTTGAAAATCAACACCTGCTTTTTCACTGATGTGCTGGCATTTGCTCCCTAGGGAAAACTCCACTCATCCTACAGGATTCTGTCCAGATACCACCACCGATGCCCTCCTGGATTGTCTGCTCCACCTCTGTGCACACCCACCCCGCACAGCACTTCCCGTTGGTGTCAGGCTTCTTTCTCTCTGGGTCCATCTTCCCTAAAGGACTTGAAGCTCCTCCAGATCAAATTCACCTCTGTTCTCTGTTTTCCTAGTACTCAAGACAGCCTAGCATAGGGGCATGCTCCGAAAGGTCTCGCCTGGGGACTGGCTGGCTAAATGAGTGAGTTAATGAATGAGTTTTCTCTTGTAGGTCACACTCCTCAGGCTTCTTCCCATCACTGCTTCTTTCTTCTTGGTGAAACCCCACAGCTCCTACCAACTCTCCATCCCTGTTCCGTGAGCCATTGGTCCCGATCTCACAGCTCCAGCTGAGGGCAGAGTGGGTGGGTCTGGAGAAGGTAGCGGCTGCTGGGATGTGAGGCATGTCTTGGAGTCTTTTTAGAAGGTCCTGGGAGGCCGCTGTCCTCAAAGCAGCGGGCATGCTGGGATGGAGGCAGAGGAGAAAACAGAACCAGGGGCCACCACAAGTGCGGATATCACAGATTTGTCACCGGAGCAAACCCTTTATTCACCTTTCCACCTTCCAACCCCTTCTCCATGCTGCAGCCTGGGAGAATTTTTAAAGACATGATCCTGTTGTTAACTTCCTAAGATATCACTAGATAATCTGCTAACAAAGCCAAACTAAATTTAGCAGAACCCACTGCAGGAATGGAGAGCGCCACCTCGGAAGGGATTTAGAGAAAGGATGCAGCGTCTAAGAAGAGGGAACACATCTGTCGGGCTGTGGGGTCCGGCGTCAGCGGTGTAAGGCAGGCTTTCCAGGCGGGGAGCTGTGTGGCGAGGCAAGGTTAGCGGCATGGCAGGGCAGGGTCCAAGAGCGGCCGGGTTCTGTAGCCACTTAGAGCTCCGTGAACAGTTCTCAATGACCAACACAGAGCAGCTTGGTTTGTGAACAGCAGTTCCGAGTCGAATACATGGTATCCCGTTTGGAAGACTGTCACTGATTGAAGAAGGCAAAAACGAAGCAGCTCAACAGGCTGAATCGCACCCTATCTGCCCATGTTTGGGTTCCTGCCAACCCTTGGGCAGTGGACAATGGCAGAAGGACGACGGAAAGCGGCCTGTTAAGGGGACGTGCGTGGGGGGCATGGCCCGACAGACATCACCATGAGAACTCGCAGGGTACACTGGAGTAGGACGGGTGGATGCCCATCAGAAGAACCCCACTCCAGATCTGGAAGATGACTGAAATTGACAAGCAGAGTTCCCAGGGTGCTCATTTGAGGTGGCCACCTGGGTTCCCGAGATGAGCGGACAAGGGGGGCGCGGTGGGGGCAGCAATGCAGAGACGGACTGAGTCTGGCCGTGTTCCTCTTGCAGCCTCTGAGGCACCAAACACAGATGAGAGCCGCTCTGTCTGCCAACGAGAGGCAGAGACTGCAGCTGGCTGTGGGGCGGACTGACGGGGGAGGCCCCAACACACCTGGCGAGTGGATCCTGCTGGACCAGGGCCAGCAGCCCGGGAGGCGGGGGCTGCGCAGCGGGGCTGGGGAGGAATAGACTCTGACCCTGCTCCGGGCTTTGCTTTCCCAGTGGTAGCTGCAAAAGCTCAGTGTGCTAAGAAGGAACTGCAACAGAAGACATTGCACCCATTTAGGACCCCAAGTTACATTTCTTTCATCCTCAAGGGTTTGATAGAGGATTGGAAAATTAAAACATCGATTGCCTACAACAGGGCTGGGGGAGAGAGAGGCACGGAGGGCTGGCACCCAGCCTCCGGGAGTGTGCCTGAGTGTGCTCACACTCAACACGAGGCAGCAAGGGGCTAATCTGCAGCAACTTCTGTTTTGATTCTAAGTAGATACTTTCCTTTACATCTAATGTTGTGTTTATATTTTCATGGAGGCCCTCTCCCCAGCGTGGAAGAAGACTCTGCCAACCTGGGTCCACCCTTACTAGGTAGACTTACTTTTTGTTTATCTTCAGTTTTTGCTGGTGACCTTGGGGGCATCGTCCTTAACTTTCTTCAGACAAAAACATCTCTGCGTTAAGTTCGTCTCGTAATCGTTGATATTTACGGAAGAGCGAGAGTGCGCCTGGCGCCTGCGATGCTTACCTGCAGTGTATTATTATCTTGGAATTCTCACCACAGCTCCACGAGCAAGGAAGTGTTATTGTCATTCCCATTTTGCAGCTGAGAAGACTGAGCCTTCAAGCAAGTAAGTGCATTGCCTGTGGTCACACTGACAGGAACTGGTCCAGATGAATTCAGATGGTCTAGCTCCCCGTTCCTGCTCCTTAACTAAATCCTCCTGCCCAAGGGAGCGGAAGATTTAAGAGCCCCTGCGACTCACCTGGCATTAGCTCACTTAATCCTAGCCACCCCCACCCCAGGTCAGAGTTTCTGTCTCCTCTTGGCAAAGGTGATGGCCCTGCCCTGCCCTGCCCTGCCCGAGCGGAGCCCCATGCACACCGTGTGCTCCGGGCAGGGTCCCCTTCTGCAGTGGGTGCTGCTGCTTGCAGCTGTCATCTTGAGGCCTGATGCTTTTTCCCACCTTCTGCGATGCCGGTCTGCTCCCGGCCCCCCCAGGGGGACAGCAAACCTCCCCGATCCCGGCCCCTCGCACCGCCCACCCAGCCCATCTGTGAGTCGTGCGACGCCACAACAAATCTGTCAGGAATCCTGGGACACCCGTCTTGTTACTTCTGTCCCTTAGAGAAAACATAGCCACTTGCTGTCTTATGGCAGGAGGTTTTTAATTTAATGTAGTTTTTAAAATTTGCTTTCCCTCAAGGAGAAAAGCCAAAGCCTTTCCAACCTGCGGGGGGCTGGCAACAAGAGGGGCTGTTTGCTGGGCGATCCTTTCCGAGTTTGGCCAGACTCCTCGGGGCTAGATTCCAAAATTCAGAGTGAGAAAGCAAACGCTGCCTCGTTAAAACTTGAGAGCCTGCTTGATTCATTAATCATCTCGCCCTAATACTCCTGCTAAGTCTGCTCCTGGCTGTTAATCACCGGGCCGTGGGAGGGAGCTGCCGGGGCCGCTGGCTTTCCTCTTAACCCCTCCTCTGCCCACGTCCGGAGCCCGCAACAGAACCCGGGCTGCGGGGACGAAGGTTTGCGGGAGGGTGGAGGGTGGCGCGTCCTGTGAGCCTGGGCCGGCTGCCCATCCTGCTAAGGGCACACGCTTTCTCACCCTGGAAACAGCACAACGGTGCCTGGCACTGGGCACCTGCCGGACGTCAGACGCCTTTACCAGTCCGACAAGCATGACCTAACTCCCCGGTGAGGACAGGGCTCCCTGTTCCACAGATGGGGACACTGAGGCTCCACAGCAGCCCGCCCAAAGTCACATCGTGGATCAGCGCTGCTTTAGGGTTGAAGGTCATGGACGTGTGACCCAGCAACTCTGAATAGCCAGGGAAGCCCTTGGCCCCTCTGCCCACCTCCCCGTCCTGCAGGCGACTTCTGGGCAGAGTGTGGGCTTTGGCGGCACGAAGGCCTCGGTTAAAACCCCAGGTCTGCCTCTTGCTGGGTGACCTCCAAGCCTTGGTCTGACTGTTTATAGAACGGGGCTGCTGATGCCCTTCTCACAGGGCTGTGAGGGTTAAATGAAGAGTTGCAAGGACTGCGTTGCCTGGCGAGTGGCAGACGCTCCACAAATGGCAATTTTCTTCATTCACCCCCCACCCCCAGTGGGTGTGGGACACTTTCCTCTTGGGGAAAATGACCTGACCAATGTCCTCAGGCTAGGCAACTTCGAATGCCCAATCCCTTCCAGGCACAGAACTGCGACGGAACACTCACTGTGCACATGAGCCCCAGGGCCTTTGCACAAGCTATGCCTCTGCCTGGACTGCTCAAACCTGACCTCATGTCCACCGTCACGTGGAAAACTCCGCCTCACTCTCCAGACCCATTTCAACCCTGCTCTGATGGAAGGTCCTTTCTCATATGCCACTAATCAGAGCAAGTAGCTTTCTTAGACTCTGGGAAGAATGAAGCTGATCAGCACAAGCCTGCCAGCACCAGCCATGGGGCTTATTCCCTCTCTCCTCGGCTTCTCTGAGCAACTGCCCTGCAGGAATGTGTCTAAATCATCCCGATCGCTGGGAGCCAATGAGATCTCAGGCAGCAGGTCTGCAAAAAGGAGTTACTTGAAAATTTGTTCTTTTTTTTTTCTCTGAGATCAAACTTTCCCCAGACTTTGAACAGACTCAACTATTTTGTTTTAACTGCTTAGTAAGATCCATGGACTTTTCAACACAAATTTTGCTCTGGGATTTAAATTTGAAAATACCCAGATTTCAAAAGATTAAAAACTTCCATGCATTAATGAATTCACTTTACTGATTCCTTGATTTGACAGACACGTAATACTCACCCCGTTTGTGCCGACCCTGTAGAGCCACCACAGGGAGGTACACGTGGTTCCTGAGCTCAGGGCCGGGCCAGGCAGGGCACACGCAGCCCAGGTGCCCAACAGCCCTGAGGCATCCTGCGTGCTTCACCAGGAGGTCCAGGAGGGAGTCTCCAGCTGCCCGGTGTGAGGTTTCTCGTGGTGAGCCTCACAATCTCCTAGTGCTGAAGCAGTTGGGAAGGAATACCACAGAAAGGAATTTACTGTCTTTTTAAGTCGCTTGGAACTGTTCCTCTCTGTGTGGTTATGCCACCAACTGGACACGCTTCTTAGGCTCATTCATTTTGCTTAACTCTGGGTTTTAGGAACTTATTTTAAATTTAATTTTCTCATATTATTATGTAGAATATGTCTATTTTCTAAGTCAAACCTCAGGAAAAAAGGTCTAGTCAAAAAAATCTAGTTTGTGTCCCTGTCCTTCTACCTGGTTCACTGTCTCAATTAATATAGTTGATCCTTGAAGAGGGGTTTGAATTGCCTGGATCCACTTATAACGCAGATTTTTTTTTCAAGAAATATATTGGAAAATTTTTTTGTAGATTTGAGACAATTTGAAAAAATTCACAGATGAACTGGATAACCTAGAAATAGCAGGAAAAAAATAAGAAAAAGATGTGTCGTGAATGCATAAAATATTAATATATGTAGATGGTTGTCTATGTTATCATTTGCTACCATAAAATATATGCAAATCTGTTTTGAGAAGTTAAAATTTGTCAAAAGTTACTCACAGAAACACAAACCATCGTGGCACCACTGGCAGGCGGGAGAGATGTAAACACATGTAAAGATACAGTGTTAAATCCCAGCCGCATAAACTGACTGCAGCCCACACTTCCCTAACTAATAATCTCCTAGCCACTTCCTGCTGCTACTGCAGCGAGCCTGAGTACCGCAAGCATCCACTCAAAATGCCAAGTGACGCTAATCATCTCCTGGTGAGCGGGTCATCTCTCTAGTAAATTACAGATCGTTGTAGAAAGTGGCGTCTTGAGGTTCGCGCATATTTCTTCACCATGGTTAATGCAATACTATAAACCCTGACTGACACCACGGGACCCGTAGGAAGTGCCGCTGGTGACGCTGGCGGTGCTCCCCATAAGCAGGGACCATCGTGACACTGGAAGAACGTTGACTTGCTTTCTGGGCACCACAGATCGAGGTCTGAGGCTGAGGCATGTCAGAGAGGCGATTCATCCTGCAAACAGATGATGTAAAATTATGGCATCAATCAGTGCAGGACAGTACTGTAAATGTATTTTCTCTTTCTTATGATTTTCTTAATAACATTTTGTTTTCTTTAGCCTCCTTTGCTATAAGAATACAGAATATACTATATATGATGTACAAAATATGTGTGAATCGACCATTCATGTTATTGATAGGGCTTCTAGTAAACAGCAGGATATTAGCAGTTAAATTTTGGGGAAGTCAAAAGTTATCCACGAAATCGTAACTGCACAGGGAGTCGGTGCCTCCAACCCCTGTGCTGTTTAAGGGTCAGCTGCCCATAAGGCAATAAGTAAGCTTACTCTGCTCTTCCGAGAGCCTCTCCATCCTTCTTCCATTCTGCATAATGTTCTCTTCCAGGCTTAATTCTTAGCCTACAGGACATGTAGCACTACATGACTAAGTTTCACCACAAGTGAAAAAAAAAAAGAGAGTGTGTGTGATAAATATACATAGTCACCCCTCAGTGTCTGGGTTAATCTGTTCCAGGAGCTCCCGTGAACACCAAAATCTGCAGATGCTCAAGTTCTTGATATGAAACGGCACAGCATTTGCATATAACCTGCGCACATCCTCCCTCATACTTCAGATCAGCGGTCCCCAGCCTTTTTGGCACCATGGACCAGTTTCATGGAAGACAATTTTAATCTTTCCATGGTTGGGGGGTGGTTTCGGGATGATTCAAGCGCATTACCTTTATGGGCAGTCAGACCTCTCTGCTGATAATAATCTGTATTTGCAGCCGCTCCCCAGCACTAGCATCACAGCCTCAGCTGCACCTCAGATCATCAGGCATGAGATTCTCACAAGGAGCCGCAACCTTGATCCCTTGCATGCGCAGTTCACAGTGGGGGTTGCATCCGTGCAAGAATTCGCTGCTGCCGCTAATGACAGGACTGGGAGGCAGAGCCCAGGCAGTGATGCATGTGATGGGAGCGGCTGTAAACACAGAGGAAGTTTCACTTGCTCACCCGCTGCTCACCTCCCTGTGTGTCCTGGGTCCTACAGGCCACCGACCAGCACCAGTCCGTGGCCCAGGGGTTGGGGACCACAGCTTTAAATCATTTCTGAATTACTTGTAATACCTAATAAAATGTGAATGCCATGTAAATAGTTGTTACACTGCATTGTTTAGGGAATAAGAACACGTTTCCCAGCTGACTCTGCACCCAGCATAAGGTTGGGCACCAGGCCTTTCCTCTCCAAATTCAGGATTTTTAATAACATACCACGCTGTTTTCCCCTCACAGGGGAGGAAATCAGAGGGTCATCATTTTCTTGTTCTTTTTCAAAGTTTGGGAAGAAGAAACTATGGGAAGTCAAAACATTAAGTTTCTGACGATTGTCAAGGCACTGCGTGAACGGGGGAGCTGGGGCTGATGGGGCCTTGCCGGGACTGTATAAATAGCAGCCTGCACCCACACGGAGCCTCACCTGCACACATCAGAAAGCACCTTAGGAGAATTAAGGTGTCAAGTGGATTAAATATAAAATGTGACCTGCCTTATTATCTTGTGAGGGGGAAAAAGCTGTCAAGACCTCAGATCCTCCTGGCTGCTTCCAACACAGTCAGGGGCTGGTGGGCTCTCCTAGCAGACTGGCAACAGCCGGTCTTCACGGAGCCAGTGCTGAGTCGGGTGGCATCCACTTCTACGGTCAGGTCTGGCCTGAAGATCTGGGCAATTGTGGTGGGGACACTTCCCCAGGGTGTCTTTTCTGAAAAAGTCTATGTTGCTTCTGGCGGTTTCTCTCCCAGTGCAGCAGCTGCAGCAACCCGAGCTCCCCGGCTCTCTGAAAACAAGCCTGTGAGATTTTTCCCAAGTCTCACCCCTGGCTGCTTTGGGGAACTCCCTTCAGGGCTTGTAGGTAATGAGCTCGAGGCACTCACGTGTCCAAACACCTCACACAACTCCGCCAGCCGTCCTCCCCGTGGCCACCTGAATTCTAAGACATCGGGGAGTGACATGGGCTCAGCAGAGTCGAAAGCTTTGATGAGAAGACTTGAGGGTGGTTTATAATAACCAAAGTGTTTGTACCCCTGTTATACTCTGAAATTAAAAAAAATAATAATAATCTGTAAAAAAAAAAAAAAAAAAAGCACATTAGGGATCACCTAGTCTCCACCTATCCCTAATGGAAAATTTTCTTCTGTGGTGGCTCCTCAAAGTGCGGTCTGAGGACCGTCAGGCTCGACGCACCCTCAGGGCTTGTTAGAAATGCAGCGTCCCAGCCCCAATGCAGACCTGCCGAATCTCCATCTCGACGAGTTCCCCAGAGTCGTCCGTTCAAGTAACGCCATTGGAGAAGCAGCGTTCTAGAGCATCCTCGGCAGGTTGGTACTTGGATACTTCTAGTTACATTAAATTTAGTATTTCTTAAATTGTTCTTCCAAGTCTTCTAATTATCAAACTTTTCTTTCTTTAATGAGCTGAAAGAAAAAGAAGAAATCATCTGTGATTACCCAGCACATCTGGCTGCGATCGACTGTTGGTTCATGGTGAGGAGTGTGGACTCCACCCATCGGCCCCACTCTGAGGCCTAAGTGTCAGCGGCTTGCTGGGCTGTGCCCAGGCTGGTTCCCTGTGGGGGCTGTGGAGACGGGACAAGCTTCTAGTGGACACCCGGTGGTCAGAAAGTGGCCTGAAAAGCCAGCCCCTGGCAGAGCCCACCCTGCTGTGTGGGAGGGACCTCCCCCGCCCAGCCCAGGCACAGCCCGCCCCTCCGGTTCCCGCAGACAGAAGCCACCGGGGCTCAGTCCTCCAGCCTGGTCCCAGCCCAAGAGGGACCCAGAATGCTGTGTCTATTGCCGCCCACTTCCATCTGGCATCTGCTCCCCAGGCTTTGGGCTGAGCCAATAGCAGGAAGACACTCAATCCAACTTAGATAAAGGTGGTGTGTCGACACACCGCTGGGCAAAATCCAAACTAGGGATAGCGCCAAGCCAGGCCTGACTCAAGGCTCGACTGTAGGAGCCCCAGCGACAGGCATGCTGATAACAGCTGGTGTTTGCCAAGTGTCTTCCTCTCTGCCGACATGCTCCTGAAACTTTTCACGCTTAACTCATTTACTTCTCAGGAAAACACCGTGAAACAGGAATTGTCACATCCCCTCTTTAAGATGAGGGACAGACACGGGGAGATTAAGGAACAGTCAGGGTCTCACTGCCTGCAGAGCAGAGACACTGGGCGGCGGTGGTTGGTGTTCCCACACCGAGGCGCTGGCTCTAACGCAGGTCCTGCTCCGTCTCCGCGTGGGACAGGAAGCCACCGGGGCTCAGTCCTCCAGCCTGGTCCCAGCCCAAGAGGGACCCAGAATGCTGTGTCCTATTGCATGGGAACGGTCTGCTCCCCCTGCGGGAGTCACGTTCTGGCAGGAGAGGCAGAGAGAGGGATCACCCCAGAGCAGCGCAAAGCACATGAAGCCGTATGAAGTGACACAGGGACGGCGCGGCCCCGCAAATCTATCCGACAGCTCCTGGACACAGCACCCGGAATCCAAGCCGTCGGAGACAAGCAGCCCTCACCCCGTCCGGAGAAGCCCTGGTGACGTTGGAGGCGCCTTCCCGGCTCTCTGCTGAGGCTGTTTGTTTAAGGGCTTTGCTGCTCATAATCACTTGTGTCTCCTTCAAGAGAGGACAGGTCCCTTGCCACAGGGAGCTTCTGCATCTACCCTGAGAGTGACTTCAGCAGCTTCTCCTGACACGGCGGGAAAGGGGGTGAGTCTGGGCCCCGGGATGCCAGAGGCGTCAGGGTACACGCGAGGCGAGCGTCTGTGACATGTGCAAGTGACAGCGGCAAGGGCAGAGCCCAGAGTCCGACCAGCATGGGATGCCCGCCAGCCACGTAGAAGCCCCGTGACCTTGGCAAGCCACGCCTCCTCTCTGAGCATCCTTCGCGCCTGTAAATGGAGACAACAACATCCACCTTTTCACATTCCAGGATTAAATGTGGTACTATATTAGACTCCTTTAGTGTACTACCCCGTGCATAGTAAACGTTCAGTGAATGCTTGTGATTGTTGAGGTTTCCATTCGTCACCTGAAGCATCTGGTGATTTAGAAACACAGAAGACCCCTGCCTTCCTTGCACACAGCACCTGGGGTCCCGTAGCACGTAAGCTCCGACCCTTGTCCAGTAGCTGAACTCTTAATGGGGCTTTGTTGACCGCCACACACTGTTGCAAATGCAGTGACTCCAATCTGGGGTCTGGAAGGTCAATTAAAGTGATGCATTTTATTGAGTGGATTGTATGGTTCAGCTAAATTTGTAAGTTTATAAAGTTCTCAGGATTCCCATTGCATGAAGCCTAAATAACCAACTAATTAAGCATAATATGGAAAGAGCTTTAGTTGGAGAAAAGACTTAATCTGGTAATTTATTAACGCATACAGTCAGTGTTTATTGAGTGTTTACTATGTGCCAGGCCCAGTTGCAACTGCCGGGGACACAGTGGTGCATGGAGCAGGCAGAGCCCACAGCTTTCCAAACTCACATTCCCATGGCTCTTGCCCAGGGAAAGTGGACTGAACAGGGGGTAGCTCAATGCCTGGAAGTGGCCTGGAGCTTATGTGTGTTCACGTAACTGACAGCACCGCAGTGAGGAGGGGGGACAGGAGCAAGAGAGTCTCGGGCGGCTCCTGGAGCTGCTGCCCTGGCCGGGTCCCCGCCCCGCAGCGGAGGGACAACCAGCCCCGCCGTCACATTCAGCCACCGTGCAGTCGTTCCCTTGGAGATCTGAGTTGCTGCAAAGCCTGCTGAATTCAAAGGAGACGCCTTTCTGCCATGCCCTCTGAGAACTCACCGAGCAGCTGTCTCCTGCCGCGGTGAATGGCAAATCAGCGCCCGCATGGGGGAGGCTGGCGTCCTTGGCTCCGTCTCCACCCAGAGGCTTTCAGTCCTCGCAAGGGCTGAAAGAAGCCAAATTGCAGAGTTCACTGTGAGGATTCAAAAGCCGGAGATGAAACTATTTGGGACTTTTGTCTTTAGCTTCTTCCCACCGCACACACTGTTGCTGCCTCTAGCAGTAACACAACTTATGAAGAGCAATTTTCTTTTCAATAGAATCCCTTTCCTTCTGGAATATAAAGTACGAGTTCCATTTGCATAACATTCTCAGGGAACCCATGGCGTGCCAGATACTACGCTAGTGCTTTTGTCCTTACTGTGTCATTAACCCTCAAAATAGCCTTGAGAGAGAGGGGCAATGATTCCAATTTTACAGCTGAAGGGAACCGACGCTCCGTGGGGGGAAGGCGGTTTCCAGAGACCCTTTTTGACAGGTTGACTGGGCCAGGACTGGGGCCCAGGTTAGCAGAGCTATAAATCCGAGCACAATGCACTCGAGCTTGCTGACTTTGCTAGTGCCGGAAGTACCTGGGCACAAACCTGTGGCTTGAGGTCTGTGGCACACACCCAGGGCAGAGGTCACATGCCCGCGTCCACTTGTGCCCCTGGAGCCGTGCTTGCCTGTCTGCTCTGAGCACCTTCCCCCACGTCCTTGCTGCCTCTGACCTCCTTATAACGTTCTCTCTGAGCTGCAGCAGCTTGATGGTGTGGGTTCAAATGCATCTGCTGCTCCATAGCTCTACTCCAGGAAACAGATTTATTCCTCGAAAGTCTCCTACAACCTGAGCATCGACATTCCTAACTCAAGTGTGCCACCAGCTCTCACCACAACAGCAGAGTGTATTCTGGGGAAGCGACATGAACACAACGGAAAATGAAAGCCGTCTTCCACGATGCACAGAACTTTGTGAAATCACCTTGGGCAGGGGAGAGAAGGAGGATTTAATAAAGCATGGCTATTGCCAGCAAAAATAAATTTGAAAATAGGGTCTCAGTGCAGCCAGGTTTGTTCCATGGAATCCTGGCCATGACAGCCGCCACCCAGGGGCCACTTGCTCTGTGACCTCCACGAGGATGAACTCATCTGCTGCTCACTCCACAGTAGGCACTTCTACTAACCCCACGTGACAGAGACAATTGAAACCTGCACTGTCTGAGTGCCCCTGTCTTCTCAGTTAGCCTCCTGAGTTCTCCTTCTCCTGCAAAAGAGATACTGGATTGGAAAGCTTGCTTTGCTCGCTTCGTTAGAAGTAGCCCAGGGCACCGGCTGATTCTCTTCTGAAGCAATGTGCCTTGTGTAAAACCCAGGAAGGAAGGACAATTCTTCCCTGCCTCCCCTTTGCAGTAAAGGGCCAGATTAATGAAGCCAAGCGGCCAGAGGGGAAAAGACAGGGTGGAAGGAGGTCACCTGGGCCTCGCCATGAAAGGGCAAACATGCCATGAGCATATGGGCACGGGACAATCCGTCACTCTGCCTGTTGACAGCAGTTAACCCCACGTGGGCCTCTCTGTGTGAGTCCGGTTTAGGTTGTGCTTTTGAGAAACTGCCTTGTTCAAAGGTACTCGTCGAGATTCCTGGGGCCTGTGTATAAATGTAAAGTTGCTCCACAGCCGAGAGACAGCTAAACGTTTACGAAGATGGGAAGCAGAATTTGGCATCTACAAAGAACAGCAGTGGACCGTTAGTCAACAACCTGCTGTGTAGGTTGTTCCTTTGGGTCAACGTATTGTCTAATTTTACACATACATGTATTTAAAATTAAATAATACAATTTTCTCTTTTTAACAAGCATTCTGCTTTTCCTTATAGCTAACTTTCTATCCACTTGCTTCCTGTTCCAGCCATGATGAGAGCTTTTCTTTTCATCTCCACCGCGTACTATGGGACACAGCACGAACCGAAGTCCTTGCTATACAAGACATGGCATCTACGTTTATTAGACTGTGTGTTGGACCCCAGGCCAGACGCTGCCTACACCATGCCATTTCGTCCCTCACATAGCTCTGGGATGCAAGGACGTTTATTCCCATTATTAAATTATGCTTTTTGTTTTGCAAGAATTTTAAGTTTATGTGCAATTGTGAAGAATAATACAAAGATATCCACGCGCCCTTTCCTCAGTTTTCCCATTGAGAACATCTGGCAAAACCATAACGCGATATAGTACAACCAAATATGGACGTTGCTACCATCCCCAGTTTCACCTGTACTCATCTGTGCCTGTGTGTACGTGTGTGTCTTAATATTTAGTTCTACACAATTTTATCACAAGTCTCGGTTCATGCTTTCGCCTTCGCACCCAGGATGTAGACAAGAAGCCCACTCTGCCCTGTTTATAGCCATATCCACTTCCTTCCTGCCTGCATCTCTGTGACCCCTGACCACTGCTGATCTCTCCTCTGCTCCTCTAATTAGTCTCACGCTTACCAGACCACGAGACCAAGTGAAACACATGTTCTAGACTAGACAAGGCAAGTTTTCATAGTTTATTTTCTTCGGGAGTCTCTATCTCTTGGATAGCATCCTCCTGTGTATCCAGAATGTTGTTGTGTTAGTCAGGGATCTCCAGAGAAGCAGAACCGACAGGAGATCTGTGTATGCATAAGGAGATTTCTTACAGGGAACTGGCTCACACAGTTATGGAGGCTGACAAGTCCCAGGTCTGCAGTCGGCAGCCTGGAGACCCAGGAGAGCCACAGGGCAGCAGCAGTTGGACTCGAGGGCCTGAGAGCCAGGGAGCCTGGGGCATAGCTCTGGTTTGAACCCCGGCAGACTCAGGAGAGCCAGTGAATAGCTGCCGTTCGCTGAGGGCTTGCGACGTGCCAACACTCCGAGGAAAGCCAGCCAGGGGTGACTCCCATTTTGCAGATGAGGCACCTGAGGCATCTACCTGAAGCCAAATGAGGTGAGTAGCTAATCACATGGCAACCGGCAGACTTCAAATCCCAGCCCGCACAGGACTGCGCTCCCAACTCCTCTGCCACACGGAGGTCGTCTGGGACGGGCAGAGAAGAGAGCGGGGTCTCTGGAGGAGCCGGCCCATCTCCCAGTGTTTCTAGAAGGATGCCAAATGCTTTACCTCCAAATTTGTTGTCGCTGCAATCGCTGGGCAGGAGGCATCTAGAACGCTGTTGGCCAGAGGCTTAGGGCTGTGTTTCTGGGCCTCAGTCTGTCCCCAAAATTAAGAGGTGCTGGAGTTGTGGGAGCTACAGAAGAGCCCTCATGCTGTGCTTTCTACGCTTTATGCCATACAATCTCGCCAAAAGTCATGGGGATGGTTCACCCCTGCGTAATTAAAAATTCCTAAGTTTAGACACAGTTTACTTGCTCGTGGTCAAGCATGGCCAGGGAGGGCTTGCTGGGGCGTGCAAGTGTGTGGATGTGACACATGCTTTCTGCCACACCACATGGACAGGTTGGCCGGGGGGGGGGCCTCCTGCTGCTCCTGGCTTGGGGAGTCCCCGTCCTGCTGCCCCCAGCCATGCACACTTGCTGCCGTCTTTTTCGTCGGTGGCTTTCTTTTTCTTCCTGAGTGAAGCGTACGTGGCATTTACCCACAACTTGAACTTGAACATCCGTGAATACCTTTGATCCTCGGTTGCCATGGGATACCACAAAAGCCAACATGCAGGATTGCTGTGAACTGTAACATGAGGTGGCAGAAATGAACATGCTTGGTGCATGGCAAAGCTCCAGTTCTCTCGCTTGTGTTTTCATTGTTCTGTTAAATTTGAGTCAAACTTTCCTGAAAAAATTCTTATTTTACTCCCTGTGCCAGCTAGGTAAACCCATGCTGGTTTGCCCAAGGCAAAGTCCAGGACACGGGACTTTCAGTGCTAAAACTGGGACTGTCCCAGGAAAACCAGGGTGCTTGGTCACCTAGTGTGCGCTGAGCTGTCGTAGGACTTACCACACTGCATTCCTTGCCTGTTCACCTGTCTGTCCTCCCAGAGGCGGAAGTTCCTCAAGGACAGGAGCTGTATCTTTTTTTATAACTTTTTTTCTTTTTTCTATAGAGACGGGGTCTCACTCTTGCTCAGGCTGGTCTCGAACTCCTGGCCTCAAGCGATCCTCCCGCCCCGGCCTCCCAGAGTGCTTGGATTACAGGCATGAGCCACCGCGCCTGGCCAGGAACTGTATCTTACTCAAATCTGGGTCCCTTCCGTTTGCTTAGCACAGGCCTGACGTTGCTGAATTAATGTCTGACTTATCAATAAGTGAATTAGCAAACAACACGACAGTTTTGCATGTGAGCTGTGATCCTCCATCTGACAGGCACTGGCCCAAGGAGGCGCTGAGGCTCAGGGACGGCTTCACCCGTGGGACAGACTGACAATCAAGAAGCACTTCAGACATTGGCAGGCACCTGTGGAAGAGGCTCCTGACTTTGAAAAAGTCAATTTCCTGGGATTCTCCCCGCTCTGCACGTGCTTGCTGTGTGACCTTGAGTAAGTCACTGCATTCATTCACTACCCACTTTAGTAACTGCTCACTGGGTGCCTCTGTGGCCAAGCAACTGCCTCCTCATTGACACAATGGACGACGGCACCGCCTTACAGGAAGAGTGTATGAATCAGACAAGGCCCTGCTTGTGCGGGCCCAGAGCAGCTACTGAAACGAGGGTGGTGACGGTATCGGTTGCCGCAACCTCCACTCCTAAAAAGGCATCCGATCATTTCCGCCAATCCCTGAAGTGCAAAAGGGTGTTTGGTGACTCTCCTTTTGACATTGCCAACTGCTCCTCTGAGGGCTCCCAGGAGGCAGCGCTCGGACATCTAAAAACCGCGGTGGGAGAAGGGGAGAATCCCGCCTCCCATGCTCTGGCCTCACGACTATGGCTCACATATTGTCATCCTGAGAGGGGGAAGGGAGCCTGCGCGTCTCTCGGCCCACCCTAACCGGCTGTGAAAGATCCAGTCCAGATTTCTGTTTGGATCACGTCGCATCACCCACCGACTGGAATGAAACAGGACAGACCTGGAGAGGCAGCGGCCTCCACCACCAACGAGCCATCACTTCGCATGGGCGTCACTCCAGCTTCTGGATTCTGAACCAAAGCGCACTCTAGCAGGGGCAGAGCCTGCAACTGTCCCGTGGAAAATAAGCATCTGAGATGACAAAGGTGGTGTGAAAGCCGCCTTCCACCGGCGAACAGCAGAGCTCCGATGAAACAGGTCACGTGGTTTCAGCGCAGTCACGGGGAGCTGGTAGCATGAGTCACTAAGCACTCGGTTCCTGCATTTGCGAAGCCCATCTAATAACCCTGGAAACAGAACGATGAGAGCCACGTTCTCAACCACTGGATCAGTATGGAAATCTCAGAGATGCATGCATCAAATCCTCCACTCCTTCCAAGCTCCCATCAGAATTGCCAAAAGGATAATAATATGGGAAATTATGTAATAATAGAAATATTGTTTTGTTTTTAGTTAAAGAATGTACCTCGACTCCTACTCAAACTGCATAGCGTTTGGAGTGTGGACACTGTGATAATCAGCACAGCTGAGGTGCATGGACCGAGGCTGCCCCACGTGTTAAAGCAGCAAAAGGTGACTTCTGGACCACCGTGTTAGGATGTGACACTTGGATCTAGCGCCACCTTGCTTAACGTGCTACAGCATATCCCCGGCTAGGCTGCTGGGAGGAAATATTTCAGACCTCTGGGCCCTGGGGCGGTCAGCGTGGGCCACCCTCATCCTGCTCCTCTCCAGGAGACCACAGAAGGCTGCCAGTCCCTGCTCCCACGTGGCATCCGCAGCAGGCACAGGGCATCACAGCTGGAGTCGGGTGTCGACGGGGACGTAGACGGCCCCATTGACACTGAGCATGACAACAGAGTTGGAAAAGATGCTCTTGCGCATGAGTGAGCACCTTCCTTCCTCTTCCCCAGAGGCTGGCTCCGTCCCAACCGTAGGGGAATTGCTCAGCTTGAGTAGCATGGATGACCTTTCACGAGGAGGAAAAGAAATCCTCAGTGAGGCAAAGATTCAGAAAATAATTACCAGCATACTCTTCCAGAAAAAGAAAAACACTTGTTAGAATCTAGCTCATGCAGAAATAAATCAAGATATAAAACTCAATTATGAAAGCAGAAAAGAAATGGCAATGAGTAATGATATTAGCAAATATTAGTGTATCTTCTCTTACGTGCTGTTTTATATATGCAATGCCAGCCTCACGGCGTGGACAAAGTGTCAGGGAGAGCCCAGGAGAGCAAGTGACGCTGTGCTTGGAGAGCTGAGACGCCCTTTGAATTCAGTCTTGAGGGAGGCACAGGGTCAGCTTGCTGGGTAACCCGCAGAGGCCAACGCATTCCAGGCAGTCACGAAGCAAAAGACTTTTAAATACATATGTGCTCAGGGTACATAGAAAATATCACAATGACAGCTTCTGATTAAGCTGGAATTTAAACTCATCTTTACTTCCACTTTGTCCTATAGCCCCATACAAATATGAATAAAGAGACAAAAAGATAGACAAAAATTGACAATGACAAAGAGATCAGGAGAGGTGACAAGAACAATGAAATTTTTGGAAATTCGAAGGCAGAAAGAGAAGAGACTACTGACCTGGAAGCAGAGAAAACTAAACCCTAACCTAACAGACTAGAAGACCTAAAAGCAATTGGAGTCGTAACACGGAGCCTCAGAAAGATGTGATGTCTCAAAGTAGGGTGCAGCTGGGGCTGGAAGCAGAAGGTTTACTTAAAAGTTCACATTAAAAAACTTAAACTTGGAGGCCGGGCACGGTGGCTCACGCCTGTAATCCTAGCACTCTGAGAGGCCAAGACGGGCGGATTGCTCAAGGTCAGGAGTTCGAAACCAGCCTGAGCAAGAGTGAGACCCCGTCTCTACTAATAATAGAAAGGAATTAATTGGCCAACTAAAAGTATATAGAAAAAAAAATTAGCCGGGTGTGGTGGCGCATGCCTGTAGTCCCAGCTAATTGGGAGGCTGAGGCAGAAGGATCGCTTGAGCCCAGGAGTTTGAGGTCGCTGTGAGCTAGGCTGACACCACAGCACTCACTCTAGCCTGGGCAACACAGTGAGATTCTGTCTCAAAAAAAAAAAAAAAGTTAAACTTGGACCCCAACCCACCCCATGTCACCAAAGATGTGAGACTTCCTCATCCTCCCAGAAGATGGGGTTTTATTCCCTGGAGACAATGAAGCAGACACTGACTGGATTCCACAATTCCAGGCGCAGCAGAAGCCAGAACAGTCATATTACTAATGGGGATTAAACAAAATACCACTTAGGCAATCGTAAGTGACAGCTCTCTGCCGGTCGCCTTTCCCATCCCAGTGCTTAGAATACTACCATCTGGGCTTATAACCCTACAGGAGAAATTGGAGGATTAATTTCTAGGAAACAGACTAGCCTAAGAAACTACAGTTGGGGTGGGGCGATCCTGCCTCTCACCTTAATTTTTGTGTACTTTGTATGCAGAATTATATCTATTATTTAGAACTTCTAATTTTTAATAACCTTAATTTTTAGTAAAAACCTAGGAAGTAAGTCATCTTGAACTGACTTCCCATGAATATATATTTTATAATCTCTAAAAATATTTTTTCATACAACAGTTTTAATGTGGAACAGGAAATTTTTATTAATAGACTCAAATATTTTTGTCTCCCTATAAAATTTAAGAAGTTAAAAGTAAATTAACTTGAACTTATCTTCCACAATTAATGTTTCAGTATTTCAATTTGCTTAGAAATGACTCAGATATTTTATGAATATCTATTATTTATTTATATTTTATGAATATCTAATTCAGATATTTTATGAATATCTATTATTTAATGTAAAGAAACTTTAAGATTTAAAATTACACGAAAAGTTTATTTATAAAATAAATATTACCCCATTTACATTCACCTTATTTATTCATAACAATTATATCTACATTACTTACAAAAACTGAGCTATTTAACAAAACTATTCATCATTTTAAGTTATTTTTCCATCAAAAAAAACCCTAAGAGTGAAACACATGTGTTTTTGTTTTATTGTTGTACTTGATATACAGGAAGCAATGGACACCGTGTTAAAGATATGCTTTTAATTAAACGAACAATATTACATTCTTAAATTTTTGTTGAAGTCTATTAAACTTGAAAAGCATTTTGTTGAATTACTTTTTTTTGATAAATTCCTTTATTTTAAGTACTTATTTTTCCCTTTAAGCCAATAGAACTCTTTTGTATGTTTCGGTGAGAAAATATCATATAGACATAGCATATAGGCACAGAAAAACCCATAAAAACATACTAATGAGCAAAAACAAAGTAAGTCTTACAGCAAAACTTAAAGAGTCTTTACTTTAAAAATTTAATTACAGGTAAAACATAATAACATAAATTCATTCGTTTATAAGAAGACAGTTCTAATTATAGTTCCGACAAAATGGGACAAGATTAAACTTTTAAGATTCTTCTTTTGTCCTGATAGGTGACCTTCTGAAGGCTATAGACCAAATTTTGGATAAAGCAGTTTTCCCATTTAGTTTTAAGAAATGCAAGCTTGTAATTTGCCAATTGGTTTAAAAAAAATGTGCAGAAGGAATGGGCCGTAATTTTGGAACATATGCATTTAATATATTGCTCACTTTTTCCAGGTCTTTTAGGGTCCGGTTTGTTAGTCCTGGGGTGAGTGAGGTACCAACCTTTCAGGGGCCTGGCCGGGTTTGAGAATTAAAAATTAACATCAGATAGATTAACAGGAGAAAAAAAAACATAATACAAGTTTTATGTGGCATAAAAGCCCCCATAAGGACATGATGCCCCCAGAGAAGCTGCTGGAGTGAGTTAGCAACATGCTGTATGGGACAAAGAACAGTTAACTGTGAAAACGTGACCGGATTATGTGAGGAGCGTTATTCTAACAAGATCGGTACCGTATTCTCTGTCTCAGATAAGACGCTGTCTTTTCTACCAGCACAGGGCAGGTATCTTTGACATGGGAATTCCATCTTCTGCTGTTAAGAAACAGCGCCAAGGTCCGGATGACTTTTTTTGTACCTACTGTCTGTCGAGTGTCTCTACTTAAATAGTCAGTATGCCACAACAGCTGAGGAACTTTGGGAAAAGGAGAGTTTACATCAGAGCAGAATAAGGAGTAGGAGGTGTGGGAATGGAAGGGAAGGCTCTGGAGAGAAAAGCTAGCTCTGAGACAGTATTTTGCAGAGAGGCATTTTTTTAGTCCTGAGTGCATTTTAGAGCCTGAAGAGATGAGTTAAGACATATGTTCCTTTCAGACTGTTTGATCTCATAGTCCTCGCCTTCCAATAATTTCATGCTGAGATAACTAAGCTTGGGGAACTGCGACACTCCCGTGATGTCTGAACCCGTCGTTGGCTGGGGCCCTAGAAGGGCATGATCGTCTTGTGCCTCTGAACTCCGAGGGCCCACACTGTGAATGCATTTATCGAGGCGCATTGGCACAAGTCTGAACATGTGAAAGCCAGACTGAAAAACCAACGTGCAAAGTGAACCCAGGTGCACACTCACGGGGTGGACCGCAAAGCCTTTAACAGGAGGCCTCAGACACAGGAGGGAGAAAATTCCTCATAAACCAGAGGTAAAAGGCTCCTCATGAACCAAATCCCAATTAAAACCAAAAAAAAAAAAAAAAAAGGCAGAGAGGCGGAGTTGAATCTGAGAGAGACCCTCAGGGCAAAAAAAAAGGTGGGGAGGGGACCCAGGGAAGTGGGGGAGGGTGCTCAAGGGCCCAAGTGTAGCTCTGGGGGCCTCCGATGTCTCCTGGGAGCGTCTGTGGTGGACCCCGCTTCTGACACCTGACTGTGTCATTGTAAGAACTGCAGGGTTGCAATACAGGACACGTATACAGACCAGAGCGGCCACCAGGGCGGCTTCCAGAGAACAGAAAGGAGAGGGTTTCATCAGGGAAAGAGGAGGTCACGGCGTTGTTTTGAAAGGGAGTTCACTGGTGCTGGCAGCGTCTTAGAAGAGCTGGAGATTTGTGACTGGTGAGTGTCAGTGGTTGCCAAGCAGGATTTGCAATCTTGGATTTGCTGTCAAGCCTCTGTGGATTGGGCTTGTGACACCGTGTGTCAGCAAGTGTCCTTGCACAAGCAGCTAGCTGTCCTTGTGCTGCTAGCAGCGCTGGTGTGACTCCTGGCTGCAGCTTTCCAAACCGTGAGCTGCAGCTCGGAGAAGTTTCTCGTGGTCGTTCCTGTGGTCGGGCAAATTGTGCGCCACGGCCCTCCCTTCCTGCCCTTCCCCAGCTCCACGTGCTCCAGGGTTTGATGCGAGAGACTCCATCTCAAACCCGACAACTTTCACACGATCATGCAGCAGGAGAGGACAGCATCTGTCCGGCGGGCGGGAGCAGGAGGAGTGGCCTCCCACGGCGATGGCATCACAAAAGGATGAAACAAATGGAATCCTTGAAGCAGTTGCAGGTGCTGAGAGGAGGCACCTGCCTCCGTCAGAGGGTTCATGCACGGATTAATGACAGGCATTACAATAAATTAAGCACATCGAAAAATGAAACACTCCCAGAAAAACCAAGTGGGTATAAAAGAAAATACAATCATTCGAGGCTCAGCTGTGGACAATATTTATATGATCGTAATAACGTGTACACAGAGTATTTGCTGTAACTAAAAACTATGATAAAAGCCTCGTTGGAAGGTGGGTGGAGAGGAAGCGTAAGTTGAAGGGGAGGGTGTGTAAGAACTAAGACCTCCTCATCTTCCACTGGAGCAAGTCCACGCACAATGTCTAAAACCTGAACTTTAAGAAACAGTGGTAGAAATTTATTTCTTAGAAGCATGGAGTTAAACGCTAATATCATGGAAAATCATTTCCCTAGGGGAACAGAAATTTGGAGAAAAGAGGGCAGAGCAATGGACTGTTCCCTTTTTATTTTTTATTTTATTTTATTCTATATTTTTAATACTGTAAGCCCTGCAGTGCTATTTGACCCTTTAAATGATGTGCAATTATACCTTTGACGAAAAATAAAATTAAGATTAAATAAGTCTGGCCTGGCTAAACTTGAGGTTATGGAGCACGGAGGATGAGGCTGTGGAAACAAACGAAGGCTTTTGTTGTTGGTTTTGAAAATGTGTTTGAATTCTGCCCACAGGCTACCGTGATTTCTCCAAGATCCCAGATAACTGAGCTGAAACCGGGCCGACCAGTTGAAATGAATGAAGGTAGCGTACTTGGACCAGCAACACAGGGGGCTTTAAAAGTAAATCCTCAGCCTGGGCAACGTAGCTAGGCTCTGTCTCTTCAAAAAATAAAAAATAAATTAGCCGGGCGTGGTGGTATGTATCTGTAGTCCCAGCTTCCCACCAGGTGGAGGCGGGAGGATCACTTGAGCCCAGGAGCTGGAGGCTGCAATGAGCTCTGATCGAGCCACTGTACTCCAGCCCGGCAGACAGAGAGCCCGTCTCTACAGATAAATAAAACATAAAAATCCTTTTTGCTTTACTTAATTATAGAAGTATTCCAAGAACACTGTTGAAAAAAATTCAAACAATACAAAAACAAAAGTGAAGGTCCCTTGCCCCGAGTCCTGGACCCACCATCCTCCCTAGAGTTTGCCACCGTGGACAGTTTTGTGTCTGTCACTCCTTCCTTCCCCCTCGCCCACTGGACGCCTTTATCTGGAATGAAGACTCTGTGCTCCTCGTTATCCCGGCTTTGCAAAGCATGCTAACTAAGGATATGGAGCTGAAAGACGAAGATGCCCCAACTGGAAAAGGAAAGTGAGGAGCTGTGTACGAAGCTTGTTCCTCCCTGACCCATCTCCAGTCAAACTGACCTCCTTCCCAACATCGGAAGCAGAGATCTGGTTGGGCCTATGTGACACAGCAAAACTCGGATTCCAGGTCAGCTGCAGAGAGGAAGAAAGTGGCACTGAGGTTGCTCTTGGCTCCTCAGGCTGGCACGCAGAGCGGGGAGAACCGTTTCCATGGAGACGGGAACACAGGAGATGCGCTTGGAATTGCTCCTTGGGGCCCAGCACCAAATAGAAGCATTAGCATGCAGAGGCCTAAGTATAGCTGCATTCGGGGTGGCTCACCAAGCCCAAAACTTGTATTCAGAGAGGCCGTGGGATGAAGGCACTCTGAGTATGACCGACTCAACCAGGTTTTCAATATTTTACAGAGTTTGCACTATAGTCAGAGGAAGTAACTCACAGACATAGCATTTCTGCAGACGTGTGGGAGCCACGTGGTGTTTTCCCTGGATCAGCCACTGTCGGAGTCCTGCCTGGGGGTGTCAGGGTTCAATTTAGAGATGGTTTTTTTGTTGTTGTTCAGAAAGTCCCTTTGCTGCAGAGACATCCTGTAAAAGGGCCCAGCGGGAAAATGTTCTCTCTGGTCATAGAGGGAAACTGTAGCCTGTAAACAGAGGAAAAATATGTGCACGCTCCCTTCCTCAGGATTCCTGGGAACTGTAAATTCTTGTGTGCATCATTGCGCCGAAGAACTCTGCTGTGTCCCAGCTCCGCCTCCCAAAGCTGCGGCTGCAAACTCGCCACCATCCGTGCACGGCACACCTGGCACTCCATGGTCACTCTCTGCACTAGCGCCCGTTCCACAAGGAAGGACCCGGAAACGAGGAGCGCAGGCCGATGTACAGGAAAATAAGATAGCACACGTCTTAAGGAGCGTCCGCTCTAGTCGGGTAGACAGATAACAGTGAAGGAGGCAATCGGCAGTTTCAGAGATTAATAATCGTCATGAAGAGAGTGAAATGCAGCAATGCCAGAGAGAGAAGAGGCTGTGGAGGGAGCTGCCAGCTGGAGGGGCAAGGGAGACCTCTTGAAGATTCGGCCTGGGAGGTGAAACCTGCAGGACAAGGTCAGAGGGAGGAGCTTGTCTGGTAGACAGCACTCGGACGCAGAGCCTCCAAGGCCGAACCCAGGTTGGTGGCTGCAGTCCTGGGGAGAGAGCACACAGTGGGAGGGGAGACCAGACACGCAGGCAGGGACCTGGTCCTGGGGACCCCGCACTGTGCTGAGTTTGGTGATATTCCTCAGAAAGTAGGTGAGCAATGGTTTTCTGCTCCTGGGCAGCGACAAGGCCCACAGCCGATACCCTACCCACTGTGGCCTTCAGCTTTTTCCCTGAGCTCTGAGCCTTTACTGCCATGCTCTGGGCCTCCTATAAGGCTAGAATTCTCTCTTCTTTTTGGCTGCCAGGAAGCTCATTATAGAGTGGGATATTTGGGTACATATTTTTCTACCATAATTCCATTTCTGGCCCAGTTTTACCTTCTTAGTTCCTTAGCTTTTTCTGTTCTGCTGCATTTTATGCCATTTTCAAAGCCCCTCTCAGGCATCCTGAAGTGAGGAGGGTTGAGGTAAGTCTGAGTCCCCTTGCCACGTGGCTGACATCCCCCCAGGCCTGCGGTGGCACTTCTTCATGGCATTTGTGGTCAGAATCCACAGAGGCAGGCTGCACCGGGACTCTTCTGGGTCCTGGGCATTTTGCCTTTGTGGAGTCATAAAAGCAAAATTAAAAATTGTATGTTATAACTTATTGGCATAAAGACAGATATATTAATACCCCATGTTAAAACATTTTCTTCAACCCAAAAGATCATTTTTTTCCTTCTGATTTTAAAAGGAATTGGAACAATTTTGTGGACCCTTAAAAGCACTGCAGCCTGCTGTGTGTAGCGGCTATGCTGCCTGGCGCAGAGCTGAGGGCGGGTAACAGAATGAGGCAGAGACCCGACACGACCCTCCCGCTTAGACATGCCCTCCCGTCAGGGGTGGGGAGCAGCCGTTTCCCCTTCCCTGAGAAGGGGCCTTTGCTGTGCCGGGTGGGTTGAGGCAGGAGGGAGCACTATGGCGTGGAGTCCGGGGCCCAGGCTGGTCTCGCCTCCACCCCAAGCAGCCGGGCAGGTTGGAAGGCACTGGCCGTGGACGACCTCAGACAGTCTCAGTCTGCTGCATGGAGGCCGGGGAAGGCTTGGGGATGGGGGCTGAGCGGACAGCCAGAACAGGCCCTGGCCCCTAAGGAGTATCTCTCCACCCCTTCCAGGGGGATTCTCTAGGGCTCCCCTTTCCACAGTGATGACCGCGGTGATAATGATGGGAATGGGGATATTTATTATTTCCTCCCCACCTTCAAGCAGCAAATCGATCAAACCCAGCTTTGTTTTCAGGTGACTCAACACAATTGGCTGATGCTTCTTTCTCCTCTTTGTACGTCCCATCGAAGCGGATGCGATCTGCTTGGGGATATGAGAGCGGGGACAAAAGGGCGCTCAAAAAATGCGCAGGTAGAGCTGGAAAGTCTGTTAATTAAGTAACGGTTAGAACCAAGAAATAGGAATTAATTAGATAGAGGAAAATTTAATGTCAGCATAAATAACTTTAAACTGCAAAATAATCTTACTCCCAATTCAATTGCTTGTGTAATTAGAGTTAATTGCAGAGTAGAGGTTTGGTTAACCTAACAAAATGTTCTCCAAAAATAGAGCGATTCGGTAGTTAGCCAGAGTATGTAAAACAGGGCAGGCTTCCGGGGATGGCGAGAGGGCACGGGGCAGTCCGGCGTGTGGGGTTTGCCTGTGGACCGACCTGTTTGTGGCCTGAGCCTGAGCGAGTCTTCCCCATCGCCGAGTCCCGCTTTTCTCAGAAGCAAAATGGGCGTGAAGACACTTTCTTCTGCAAAGGGCTTTTTCTGGGAGTTGAATGAGAGTTGGTGGGTGAAGTGCCTACTTGGCGCCTGGCCCATAGGCGGGAGTCCCCAGATGGTGGCCGTGACGAAGGTCCCTGCATCAGAAGGGCTCCCTGACACGTGGCCCTTCCGTGTCTGGTGGCCCCGCCCCTGCTCCTGCCCTCGCTCCCGGCTTGCTAGGGTGAGTAAGTCGTCCGGTTGGCGGCTGGTTCAGGCATTGCCTGTTTGTCTGCGCCGCCCTCATCAGAGGCCTTTCTGTTGCAGCGTTTAATTTGATTTTCCCAGCAGGCTGGACGTCAACAACAGGACCGCGGAGGGACACTGAGCAGGTGGAGCGGCCTGCAGAGCGCAGGAACTGAGACTCCCATCACCTGCGGCCCCGCGCAGGGGACCGGCGGGAGGGGAGGGGAGGCGTCCGCTCCCTCGGCTGCGGCGGGCAGGCAGCTGTTTGCGGAGGCTACGCTGTTCCTCGCTCCGCAGGTCTCTCTGGAGGGGAGAGAAAAAGTGCGGGACGAGCATATGCACGTCTTCTCTCCCTCTCTCCTCCCCGGCCTGGCGAGTTTGGGACGTCAGAGTTGTGAAGTCAGAGACTGCCAGGAATGTGCCTGCAGTTAAACACGGTCCGTTACTCACTCAGGGGGAGAAAACCGTGGGAGCCACGCGGCATCGCAGTGAGAGCGGGTTAGGCGTTTTAAAGGACCAGGGCCTGTGTAAGTGACTCTGGGGGGTGTTTCAGGAAGCCAGGCTCTGCTCTGGGCTGGCCACTGCCAGGAGGCGAGCCCCCAGGCGGTGGCCAGGCGCGCTCAAGTCTGAGAACTGCTCGTACCGGGGAAAGAGCGTCAGCATCAGATCGGGAGACAGAAAAAAGGGTCCCAACCTTGTCTCTGCCCTGATTAGCTGAGTGACCTGGGACAAGTCCCTTCTGTCAGCGAAGCCTCAGTATTTTCATCTGTAAAACGGAGATAATCCCAATTCCCAGGCTTCTGGTGGAGGTGAAGTTGGAAAAGTCAGGGAAAGGTGGTGGGAAGCTACGGAAATGTTAAGTGTTATCAGTGCTTCGGATGGAGTCCTTTGCGGCTCAGTCTCTCTGTTTCTGAGAACACGGCACAAGTGCTTTCTCACCGTTAAGCACCAGCTAGAACGACTGACAGACACAGGCTGCGTGTCTTTCTCTGCAACTTGGCCCTCGCTCCTCTGTGAGATTCTCAGCCCAGCCCCAGCCTGAACAAAAGTTCATTTCTTTAACAAACCAGTGTGGCTGGACGGTGGGAGGGGTGGCAGGGGCCAGCCGGGGTTGGCCACAGGCACAGAGCCTCGCCCCTTGCTCCCAAAGACCCGCAGGGAGTTGGGCAGGGCAGGGGCGGGGCAGCTTCTGGGGGTGGCACTGCCCACGTGTGGCGCTGGAGCGCTGTCTGGTGCGTAGGTTTGCTCTGTTTTTAACTGTTGTGAAACACACATGACATAAAATCGGCCTTCTTAACCATTTCCAAGGGCACAGCTCAGCAGGGTTAAGTGCCTTCTCATCGTCCTGTGCTGAATCTGCAGAATTCTTTTCATCTTCCAAAATTAAGGCTGCATCCATTAAACGCTCCCGATGCCTCCTCACCGAAGCCCCTGGCAGCCACTGTTCTAGCTTCTGTCTTTATGGATTGACTACTCTAGGTGCCTCATATAAGCGGAATCGTGTCGTGTCTGTCCTTTGTGATGGGCTTATTTCACTCAGCGTAAGGGCCCCAAGGTTCCTGTTGCAGCGTGGGTCAGAGTCCCTCTCTCTGAAGGCCGAGTGATGCTCCACGGTCTGGACAGGCCACACAGACCACATACGTCGTATGCAGACGCCGTGTTGCTGTCCATTCATCCGTCAGCGGACACTTGGCTTGTTTCCACTTTTTGGCTGTTGTGAATAATGCTGCTTGATCATAGGTGTTCTGTTAATAATATGTCTGTAAGACCCTGCTTTCAATTCTTTTGGGTATACACCCAGAAGTAGAATTTCTGGATTATATGGTACTTCTCTTTTTAGTTACTGGAGGAACTGCCAGGCTGTTTCCACAGTGGCTGCACCACTTCCGTTCCCACGAGAGGCTCCCCGTCCTCTGTATCCAGCGCGGAGGTTTTGGGGGCTCCCTGTGCCTACGAGACAAGGAGAGGAGACTGCAGGGCCACTCCAGTTATCGGTTTCTGAACAGAGTCAAGTGTCTGAAGCAGCCAGCAGTCGAACTGGAATAGGAGCTCTGTAAAGGGAGGGGGCATGTTTTATTTACGTTTGTATTCCCAAGACAGGGCCCAGTGCCCGGCTCTCAATCAATGTTGAATGATTGAACTGAAGAAGCAAAATTGTTTGTGCATTGGGTAGTGGGGAGAAGTGTGGTCCGTTTTGTCATCTCACTTTGGAAGGGATATAATCCTACGGGGCAGTTAGTCTTTACGCAGGGCTCCTACCACTGAGTTGTACAGGGCTCCTCTCTGCAACTACAGGACGGCTGGTTCACGGATGTTGGGATGAATACATCCTCACGGTGACTCTTTTATAAGGCCCTCTTTGTGACTTTCACTGCAAAAACGGATATATTTTTAATTTGTGTGTGTGTGTGATGCATATGTCTCAGACCTGTGAAACATTGACGTTGCCCCCAACCTACCTTTAACGTGTGGCCAGGTGGAGTCCCCTTTTCACTGCACCGGCCACATGTGGCGAGTGCTTCCTGAGAATACACACCTTCTCCATGCTGCCCTTCTGTGCCCCTGACTTCTGTCCAGGTGTGTGGATATCTGTGGCACTGGGAGCAGCTGGTAGGGCAGATGAGCTCCACCATAGACAAACAGACACACCTGTCCCTGTCCAGGCCCTGCAGCCGGGGAGAAGGCCGGGAATGTGTCCCTCCCACCCCACCCACCTTCCCAAAGGGTTTCTCCCTAGATTTGCACTATGTTAGGTTTGTTCCAGGTGGGAACCCGAAAAGTATGTATAGGACAGAATGTGGTTAATGCAAGACTTAGACTTGTAAAGCAATAGCCGCAGGAGTCTGGGGAGTCCCTGGACTTTGTAGATCTCACGGCTGCAGCCAGCGTTCCTTCCCCCGCCCTCCCTGATGGACACCAGGGCTCTCCCTCCCCAGCTCTCCCGCTGAGGATGACGCCAGAGCAGGAGGATGGATGCGACTGGGCAAAGGGGTCGTAGGAGTTGGTCGTTTGAAGAAGAATTTACTGCAAGCAGCTGTTCTGCCCACCGTCCTCTGCTGCAGGCAGCAGGAAGCGATTCTTTACCTGCTAGTTTGGCCCAGAAACAAAGAACTGAACAGGGCAGGTGGGAGGGGGCGGCCATCCCCGTTTATAAAAACCCTCACTGAAGCCCCTTCTGTGCTGACTCTCCTTTTGGACTCAGCCCACCCGCACCGGGTGAATGGACCAGCCGTGTCACTCCCACACAGCCTGCGTGTGAAACGTGTCCTGTGGGTCATTCGTTCACCCTTCCACACTGTGGCCCTGAGAGTCCAGACACGGCCCAACCTCGGTTCTTCCCTGTCTGCCCTGTGGTCTCTCGTTCGGAGCTCTCAGGAGCCTCTGTGGCTTACGAAGGGCAGGAAGCACTGCCATGGCGAGAAGGGTCCAGCCTCTGGCCGGTGACAGTCCTCGCCCTCTGCACACTCCGCTGCTCCTGTTGCCGGCGATGCCTCCCTGCTCTTGCGCGCGCCCAGCTCATCTTTCAAGAGCCGCTTCAGACTCAGCCACACTGTGAAGTTTCCTCCCTAACTGCCCCCCACCTTGGAATTAGTGGAATTAGTCTCTGTCTCTCTCTTCTCTCCGCTCTAGTCCTTGACGGCTTTTCATACTTCACAGCATCAGAGATACCGCCCGACCCCCTGGCTGAGCCTGGTCCTCCTTCGTACGGCATTCGGCCTGCACATAAATCTTCTTAGTGTCGGAATGGAGATTTGCCTCGTTCCACTGTGAGCTAAAATAACATTTTAAGGCTCACTCCCCACCTCCCACCGGCTGGGCCCCCTCCCTGAAGTCCCCCAGCTCAGCTGCTGTCTGACTGTTTGCACAGTGGGGAAGGAAGGTGAAAGACAGTTTCTGAGCCAAGCCAGTTTTTAATCGTTTTGGCACAGAGAAGAGGGAGAAAACTAAAACCAGCGCTCACACGCCTAAGCCAGAGTCTAGACTGTGCGGGGAGGTCGTTCGGCACGCGGGGCACTTGCATGCCAGGCTGTTATTCACGTTCCTTTTAAAGAACACCAGGATTTTTTTTTTAAATTTAATTACTCACTTTTGCTCGTCTGCATTTGAAGTAATGGAGAAAATGGAGACAGCAGTAGTTTTGCTTTTTGTTTTTCAATCTCAGAAGGTATTTTTATCTTTCTCCGGAGCCATTTCCTCCAGGTGCTGCATGAGGTGTCATGTAATGACACGATCATACCATGGCATTTCCCTTCCTCGGGCTTCAGGGGACATGCCACGGGCTTCCCAACAGGACAGACTGAGCATAACCTATAATTGTCAGAACGGTTTGCTAGACAAGCCGAGGTTCTGAGAAGGGAACAAATAATACAGGCTGGTAGGTCAGAAAGACACACTTTTCTCCCTGTTCTTTTTATTGTGGTAAAATCCACGTAATACAAAATCCACCACCTTAGCCATTTTTGAGTGCGCAGTTCACACGGCTGCGCCACCATCGCTGTCTTCTGTCTCCAGAAGTCTTTTCGTCCTGTGAAGCCAGAACCCTGTGCCCGCTCATCAAATGCTCATTCCCGCTCGATCCTCCCCAGCCCTGGATAACCTCTGTCCTAACGCCAGGTCACTGTGACTCTGACAGTGTTAGGTGCCCCTGTGAGTGGACTCCTACAGCCCTTGTCATCCCGTGACAGTTCACACAGCAGATGTGGTCAGGGCTCATCCATGCTGTGGCGTGTGGCAGAATTTTCTTCCTTTCTGAGGCTGAATAATATTCACGTGCATGTCGTATTCATGTGTCATAACATTCACACGTGTTTCATGTGCATGCACTGCATTTGGCATACCCATTCACATGCATGTCGTATTCGTGTGTCATAACATTCACACATGTTTCGTGTGCATGCACCGCATTTGGCGTACCCATTCACGTGCTGATGGGCGCTGCGTTGCATCCGTCTTGTAGCTGCTGTGAACACGGATGCGTAACTACCCCTGCAAGATGCTGCGTTCACTTCTGTCAGATGCACACCCAGAAGTGCAATTGCTGGATCCTCTGGCAATTCTATTTCCTAATTATTTGATGAAACGCCGTATTGTTTCCCCGGCGGCTGCGCCGTCTCACGTGGTCACCAGCAATGCGCCGGAGCTCCAGTTTCTCTGCGTCCTGCTCGACACTTGCCGTTTTCTGCCTCTTTCATAGTAGCCGTCCTCATGGGCGTGAGGTGGTATCTCGTTACGGTTTCGAGTTGCATTTCCCTCGTGACCCGCTGGTGATGCTGAGCACCTCTCCACGGGCTTCTTGACCATTTGTACGTCTTCTTTGGGAAAGTGTCTGTTCAAGTTCTTTATCAAAGAAATACTTTTTGAGATAAGACAGAGGGACACTCACCACTTCGGAGTAGCCAGGTTAGAGGGGAAGAGGAGGAAGGTGCACTGGGCACTGGTCTTTGCCAGGTCGCCTGCGAGGCGGTGGGTATCCCCGGACCAGCTCATCAGCGGGGCAGAGGGTGGGGAGCTCCAGGAAGCATGCGTGAGATGGGCTGACAATTCAGATGGGCCGTGGAGGCGCAGTAAGAGACTGGGATCCCAGTGGTGGACGCGGGGCAATCTGGGGAGGGGCGGGATGGGTGGGGACCAGAGTCCAGGCAGAGAACAAACCACCAGCAGAGCCAGGCTTCGGGAAGGAGGTGCCGCAGCTGTAAAGGTGCCACAGTCCTGCCGCTGAACCCCCATCTTGGCCATTCACGGCCTGTGTGACCCTGGGCAAGTTGCTTACTCTTTGTCAGCCTCAGTTTACACATCTGTAAAATGGGAATAACAATGCCCACCACAGAGGGTGGTTCAGAGAACTAAATGAGATCATGTCCATAAAGTGCTTTGCAAAATGTCACTCTAATAGCAAGATGCCTGGGAAAATGTAGCTTTTCTTACTTTTATCCAGAATTCTGGGCCACAAGAACAGTAGATTCAGGTCAGTCAGACTCCAAATACTTTGTTCTTTCCCCGATACCATGCAGAAAATTTATAATATCCATGCTACACAAGCGAATACAGCTTTTCAGTACAGGTTTGATGTTTCTCTTTCAGTGTGGTTTTCTTACATTTTGCTGCTGTCACTGTGCAGCCCGGGGGTTCGTGCCCAGGTGTGTCTGCCGCAAAGATCACTGGAATCAACTATTTCAACGAAACTGAGCCATGGAACATACTTAGCATTCCCAGAGCCACTCAATACCAGAAACTGTGCCAGGTTCTGTGCATGTGATCTCATTCTGACTCCCAGCCATTTCTAGGGTAAGAAATCTTACTTCATTTTACAGATGAGAAAACTGAGCCTCCAAAATAGAAAGTAACTTGCAAAGGTCAATGGGGAGTAGACAGTGGCACCAGGATTCAAACTGGGGTCTGCCTTGGCTCCAAAACCACAGATCTTCCCATTATTCTATTTTATATGTTATGTAAATAACGTTTAGGATTATATTAGACATTTTCAGCGATCTTGGCCTATTTGGGCACTTGGTGCCGTGATTAGACTATGGGAGGTACACTCCATCCATACTTCTTCCTTCCTTTTGTTGAAAATTCCTTCCATTTTTATACGTCTTTCCTCCTGATCGCCACACCCAGCTGGAGAAAGCACACAGAAGGGATTTGTATTTTGTATTTGTACACATGGTCCCTGGAGGGCTGTGCCTGGGATGTGGTCTCAGTGACCATCTGCCGGGCCGGCCACGTGCAGCGTGAGGCGGACAGCCCTGGCCCTGCCGAGTGCCAGGAGCAGCACAGAGCTGGAGTGAGGAGTGCTGGGGCTCTCGGACTCCTGGAGTGGGCAGAGGACGTGAGGAGCAAGAGGCAGGGCAGGAAGGGGCAAGCGAAGGGAGGGTGTGGGAAGGAGACAGGAACCGTGCTCTCTGGGGCAAGGTCATCGTATTCCTCAGCTCTGCCCTGTTCTTTGAGTGTGTTCCATTTCCCTGGAGCTTCCAAAGGCTGCTGCTTGCTCGTGGCCGGCGGTCGCCAGCCCAGGGTCCCGAAGGCTGGGTGAGTTCCCCAAAGGAGCGATGTAGATCAGACACGCCGATTTGCCTTCACGGTGCAGTTGCCCGATCTTGGCGCTTGAACGCAGACCTGCAGGGATGTGCTTCCTTTTCAGTTCGCTAAGCTCTTCATCACACACATTTTTCATCGACTCGTTATAGTTTTAACCACTTCTTTTGATGATGTCTTCAGTTGTATTCTTTCAATATAGAAAGAATCCTTTATTTGCATATTACATTCATTAGAATATTTTTAACTTCTGCCAAAAAAAAAATGTTCTCTCCAATTTTTTTTGAAACACATGGCCCTTAACAGTTTGTTTTTCTTTTTAATAGAAGTATCAGAACAGGGAGATAGTCCTCTTTCCAAACGAAAGCACCAGTGAGGTGCTGTGTGGTCACCGTCACTGGACCTCAGGGTCGGGGAGACAATAGGAGTGGTGAGGACCGTGGAGAGATGCCTTGGCCACAGGAGACATTGCTACTCGACTCCAGCAGAAGCCTGCCAGGGCGGATGCTGGCTCAGGGTTGACCAGATACTTTGATTTTCCTAGAGAAGCCAGGAATTCTGATTTTTATGCAAAATCTACAGATTAGTAAATAATGGCTCATATTTTTTTCTTTATTGAAGTATACTTTACATATCATGCTTTTACTCCATTTTAAGTGTGCAATTAAATGATTATTAGTAAATTTACCAAGTTGTACAGCTATTCACATAAATCAATTTTAGAGGATCTCCTTCCCCCTATTGAGACCCCTAATTCCCTTCCCCAACTATATTTCAAGCATGCCCCTTCCCTCCACAGTGCTCACCGCATCCCTCAGATGTGGATCTACCCCCCTTCCCCTGAATCCCTAGTGAACACCACCACCATTTGAGCACTATAGTGTTAATCAGTCAGTACCAATTTGATGGTGAGTACATGTGGGGCCCATTCTTCCAGTCTTGTGTCACCTCACTTCGAATAATGGGCTTAAGCTTAATCTAGGATAATATAAGTGGTGCTAGTTCACTGTTGTTTCTTAAAATTGAGTAATATTCCATTGTAAACGTATACCAAATTTTAATAATCCACTCATGAATTGATGGGCACTTGGGTTGTTTCCACGATCTAGCAACAGTGAATTGTGCTGCCATAAACATTCAGGCGCAGATGTCTTTATCATAGAATGTCTTATGCTCTTTTGGGTAGATGCCTAATAATGCTATTTCTGGATCGAATGGTAATTCTAGTTTTAGCTCTATGAGGAATCTCCAAATTCTTTTCCACAGAGGTTGCACTAATTTGCAGTCTCACCAGCAGTGTAAGAGTGTTCTTGTCTCTCCACATCCTCGCCAGCATTTGTTGTTTTGGGATTTTTTGATAGAGGCCATTCTCACTGGGGTTAGGTGGTATCTCATTGTGGTTTTGATTTGCATTTCTCTGATGATTAGAGATGATGAACATTTTTTTATATGTTTTTTGGCCA
>CAUYRT010056551.1:0-43076 GCA_963574885.1 Lepilemur ruficaudatus
GGGAGACACAGTCTCACTCTGCTGCCCGGGCTAGAGTGAGTGCCATGGCGTCAGCCTAGCTCACAGCAACCTCAAACTCCTGGGCTCAAGTGATCCTACTGCCTCAGCCTCCCGAGTAGCTGGGACTACAGGCATGCGCCACCATGCCTGGCTAATTTTTTTCTATATATATTTTTAGTTGGCCAATTAATTTCTTTCTATTTTTAGTAGAGATGGGGTCTCGCTCTTGCTCAGGCTGGGTTCGAACTCCTGACCTTGAGCGATCCACCCGCCTCGGCCTCCCAGAGTGCTAGGATTACAGGCGTGAGCCACCGCGCCCGGCCTGAACTTATTTATTGATTAGCAAGCCAATCCCAAACACAGCAGAAGAAAAATAACCAAAATCAAAGCAGAACTAAATGAAATCTATAACAAAAGAACTATACAAAAGATAATGAAACAAAAAGCTGGTTCTTTGAAAATATAAACAAAATTGACACATCTCTTGCTATATTAACCAAAAGTAGAAAAGAATGGACTCTAATAAACTCAATAAGGAATAAAGGCAGAATTCTAGAAGCAGAGCAGTTTGGAACCATTTATGATGGTGGTCAAATGGCACTCCTACCTCCATAGTGTCATACAGCAGCACAATTTCAAAGAAAGGTTACATTTTATTGAGAATACTCAGTTTAATCAGAAAAAATGTGTTATACATTATTTTTTCAATGGTAGAAATAACACTTTAAAAATTATTTATAGGGCTTTGCTTTTGATTTCATGGAAAATAAACTCACATACAATATTTTATATATTGATAAATCTAGGTTAATGTTAGAGTAATATAGTCCACTTGGTGGAGAAGGGAGCAAACAGGAGGGATTTCTCCAGAAGAGGACAAGAAGATGTACTGTGACACACGCCATGGACACGACTGAGACTGTGCTCCCTTAATGCCAGGCTTCCTCTTTGCTCCTGACAAGTTCCTGTCCCTCCCACTTCTAACATTAAACCCACCACCAAACGATCAGTCCTGCACGTGGCTGTCTTCTCCTTTCAGCAGCAAGTAGGAAACTCTCTTGAGGGCAAAGAGTTGCCTCTCCCAGAGGACACAGTCCCCCCAGTGGATCCCAAGCTTGCTGGGACATCCTGTGTCTGAAGCTGCCCTGCTCCGCCCCTGCGTCATGCACCCCTTCTCGCCGAGCTGAGCCAGGACTTACCATCAGAACTCACTTCTCCTTTAAGCTTTAGCTGTTAAAAATGAACGGACTCACAAATTTTGCTTCTTTTATTCCTACTGGGAGTACCATTATCTGGCATCTTGTCTGTGGCTGATGGTAGGACAAAGTCTTCCTATGACTGGATCTGCCTTTCAGACTGGTCTGTGGAAGAAGGTAGAACTTTTTTCCATCAAGTCTTTGTTGTGGTCTCTAATGTAACAACAGCATGGCTGCTTGACGTGCTTGGTCTTGGTTTTCCCCATAGTCCAAAACATTGTGGAACACACACACACACACACACACACACACACACACACACACACATACACACTCTCTCATGCTCTACGTAGTCCACAAAATACATATTAGGGCCAATTTTCCTTCATTTCTACATTTGGAAAAATGCACAAAGTTTGGTTATACCTTCTGCAGAGTCACAGTTTTCTTCTGGCCTTGTGTATTCCCACATAGGAGCAATATGGATTAATTTTTTTTTTTGAGACAGAGTCTCACTCTGTTGCCTGGGCTAGAGTAGCTCACAGCAACCTCAAACTCCTGGGCTCAAGTGATCCTTCTGCCTCAGCCTCCCGAGTAGCTGGGACTACAGGCATGCGCCACCATGCCCGGCTAATTTTTTTCTATGTATATTAGTTGGCCAATTAATTTCTTTCTATTTTTAGTAGAGATGGGGTCTTGCTCTTGCTCAGACTGGTTTTGCACTCCTGACCTTGAGCAATCCTCCTGCCTCGGCCTCCCAGAGTACCAGGATTACAGGCGTGAGCCACCGTGCCCGGCCATGGATTAAATTTTTATTTCCTCCTTTGAAATTTATGCTCCTAAAGCATGAAGAGATTTAACAGGAAAAGGATGCTGAGTGAGCAAACAGACTAACAGAGAAGGGTCATCTATTATTGGAAACTCAACTCTGGTTATTGGACGTTTATAATTTATACTCTGTCTGCGCCCACAAACACTGGAGGTGGCTAGCACCATGTCAGGCAGGTGAGGGGGGCGGGGACACTGCATGGCTGCAGGAGACAGGCACATTCACCTGCAGCAATTGATTTGCACCAATTTTTTATTGGCTCAAAGAGCCCCCATGGTGTCTGCCCCGAGTCACTTGCCTTGGCACTTTAGCTTCTAAAAATTGGTTGCTGTGGCCTCCAGCCTGGAGAGGCCACCCGGGATTGGCTCGCTGGATATATGTAGAACAAGTCTTTGCCTTAGCCCAGAGCCCTTGCGCTTGTATTGCTGTGTGTGCCTTGTATTCTATCCTTCCTTTAGTACATCATTTTATCTCTCTAGTTATAAAGTTATGAACGTTGCTCCTACAACAAAACTGTTCCCATAAAACCAAGCTGTTATATACACTAGCTAGTGGGATAATCCTCATGTCCATTAGGGAAGGAAAGGACAGTCAGGAACATTAGTATTTGTTAGAATGTTCCATTGTTCTTTCCCTTGACAATATTATTCCCATGGATTCTAAAATCAGGGATCAATAATTCTACCAGCACCTATTGCAGAAGATCATCTTCTTGAATGCATCCCTGAGCTCTGGGCTCCGGAAGGCATATATAAAGGGGTCGATAACTGCATTGCACATGATCAACATGCCATTCACCTGGAAGAGAGACATGTAGCAAGCACAATAAGGGTTATTTGGGCAGAATGTCATTAAGAGGACATGAAGGACAAAGGGGGCCCAACAGAAGATGAAGACCCCAAGCAGGATGGTCAGTGTGATGGCCCCTTTCATGTTGGCTCTGGGGAGGGTCGAGATCTTCCTGGCATGGGATCGGGCCAGCAGGAACATGTGCACATAGAGGCACAGGATGAAGACCAACATCAGGGGGAACAGCGATGTGAAGGTGATCACTGTGGGGACGTGATGGGAGAAGATCACCATGGCGATGCCACTCCCTGTGCAGAAGGTCCAGATGACCGTCAGGACAATGACGGTGCGGCGCATGGTCACGATGCTGTGGTACTGCAGAGCATGGAAGATGGTGATGTAGCGGTCAGCAGCGATCACAGACAGGCTGAAAATGGAGCCAAGCAGAGAGAGGACGAACAGGGAGTCGATGATGTCATCGGCTGTGGTTTCAAAATTGCCACGAGGCTTGAGATAACCCATGTTTCTGAATATGATCAGGATATTTTCCAAGATCTTATACAGACTGCCCAACATGTCAGAAATGGCCAAACTACAAATGAAAAAGTACATGGGCGCCTGGAGGTTCTTATTCTTGAACACAGCCAGAAGGACAATCAGGTTCTCCAAAACTCCAACAACGGATATTGTGAAAAATATCTCTTCTGGCAAAACCACGGGAGGGCAGTCTGAGTTATTGCTTGCTGTATCGTTGGTGTTTTCATACGGATTGATAATGTGCTTCATTTCCCTAGCTTGTGCCTAAGACAGGATGTTACTTGGACTTGACTTCACGGAAAACGTGACTGATCGTTGATCGTTTCTTGTTTGTTGCACTAGCTGGAGGTGGGAGGTGAAATCAGTCACCTGAAGGAGAAAATATAGAAACGTCAGTTGCAAAATGGGCAACAAAATAAAAACCAGCCACATTAGCTGTAAGAAATCTCTAATACTTCCATAAAATACACGAGTGTAATAATCTAAATAAAACAATTTAATAAGCCCCCGTCTTAACCGCTTTGTGAGAGACATCCTCAGTGGACTTGAGTCCAGAGATGATGGTAGTTACCCTTTACCCTCTCCCCTTCCGCCCATCCTTCTCATGAACGCACTGGAGTGTGTGGTGTCCTTGAATAAGAAAAGAAACAAAAGAAACGAAAGGCATGTGTAGAAATAAGAAAGCAAAACAATAACTACCCATCTTTGACTTGGAGGCGGTGGCTGGGTTCAGTGGATTGGTGAGATGTTTGGGTCCTTTCTTTTTCTTTCTCTTTCAAAATATTAAGGGGTACAAATGTTTTAGGTTACATGGATCACTTTTTTAATGCTTGAGTCTTGGTTAAAGGTGTGCCCAACACCCAGAGTGTTCATAGTACCCATTAGGTGGGTTTTTTCCCTCCCCTCCTTCTCCCTCCCCTGGGTGATTTCCCTTGAGTTTACTTTCCTCTGTGCACGTGTGTGCTCATTGGTCAGTTCCAATTTAACAGTGAGTACATGTGGTGTTTGTTTTTCCATTCTTGAGACACTTAGGAGAATGGTCTCCAGTTCCACCCAGATTGTTGCAAAAGGCATTAATTTCCTTTCTTTTTTACTGCTTGTCTTCCTGGGTCATTGCCTGACCCTACAGCTTGTGGGATAATGGCAAAGGTGTTGATGTATCATTCCCAAAGGTGACTATGCCATATATGGTCCTACATCAGCTTCAAAGGCAGAACTCCCAGGAGCGGGGTTTCTGGAGACTTCTAACATTTTTCAGAGCGTCTCTAGGTTGGAGTTGAACTGTGGCAGTGGAAGCATCCTGCTGGCCCTCAGGTAGACAAGACCAATTAGGCTGTGGTGGAGCAACGTTGCAAGCATGTGCGATTTTTATGGGTTCAGTTTCCAGACGGTGGTGTTGATGGCTGGACACAGGCGGTTTGATGAAATAGATCAGATTTGCCTTTGCCATTGCGGTGGTTTTAAAGATGTGACCACAAATTCTTTGTACTCTTCCCCTCCAGAGTGGAGCTAGTCCCCCTCCATGGGGCATAAAGAAGCCAGTGTCATGTTGTGAGGAAGATGATATGACATACTGTTGCAGAGTGCCAATCTGGGAGCTGGCTTTGACACATGTCCACAGGGGCTCAGCACTGTCTTCCTCAGAGGGTTTTCCTGGGGAGGAGCTAATTCCCCTGTGAAATATGGGGTCAGGGGCAAGTGTTAGGGGGACATTCATGAGTTGGGTGCGTGGATGACACCCCTGTGTCAGGTGTCAGGTGTGGGGATGACAGGCGATGCACCTCGTATTGGAAGAGTAGGTGCTGGTAGGGTTCTGTCCAGAAGGGACAGTTTATTCCTGTTTGCCTGAGACCTGTGCAGGTTTCTAAACCTGAAAGTCCTGTATCCCAGGAACCCCTCAGATCTGGGCAAAATGAGGTGATTAATCACCCTCGCCCAACAAGCTCAGGCCCTGGGAAGTCTGTGTGGGGCCAGTGACCACTCACGTGTCCACACCTGCCAGAGAAGCCTCTCAGGGAGGGGACGGGCCTGTCACGGTCAGTTTTAATGTGTCAGCTTGACTGAGCTGCAGAGTGCCCCATGTTCATTTGGTTAAACATTCTTCTGAGTGTGTCTGAGGGGTGTTGGGGTGAGATTAGCATTTGAACTGGTAGACAGAGTATAGCCATTGGTCTCTCTAATGCCGGGGGCCTCACCCAGTCAGCTGGGGGCCTGAGGAACAAAAAGGCCGACCCTCCCTCAGGGAGTGGGGGACGCACCTCCTCCTCCTGCCTGAGCTAAAACACTGTCTTTTTCCTGCCTTCAGACTAGAATTGAAACATCGGCTCTTCTTGGGTCTCGAGCCTGCGGCTTTTAGCCTGGAACTCCACGGTCGGCTCTCCTGGGTCCTCAGCTTGTGGACTGCAGACACCCTTGGGACTGCTTGGCCTCCAAAGCTGAGCTAATTCCTCATACTAAGTCTCTTCACTTGTTGTCTGGACAGATACTTCCATCTAATGAGTCCATTAAATGTGATCAGAGCTGGTATATATTTTCAACCTCAAATGCATTTGGTGGTAAAATTGACAAAGGAAACAAGAGCAATGTTGAAAGAGATTCTGACACTTCTTGGAAAGAGGGAGTTTTGAAACTCAGCTTCAGTTCCTGAGGGGTGCTGAACTTCAGCTGCCAATCCCATAAATCCATGGGAGAGTCCTAAATTTGCACAGAAATATAGTGTATCCATAGTGGTCCCCTTTGACAGGCCACCAATGAACCATTGCCACTGCAAATTCAGGGATTGCTGCCGAGCTGGTGGTGGGGACTACTGGTAGGTGTGGCCCCATTCTTGGAGGGGCAGTGACGCTAATCGGTGACTTTGTGAAAGCTTACCATGCACCAGGTGTGTCTCAGACACTCCACGTGGACTAACTCATTTAACCCCCACAACTCCGTGACTAGGCACTATTATTATCCTTGTCTGACAGCTGAGGAAACCATCCCAGAGAGGTTAGGGAACTGCCCAAAGCCACACTCTGGATAGAGTACAGCAGGGCACTGTGCTCCTCTCACAGAGTAGCAAGGGGGTCACAACAACATGTGCAAGAGACCGGATGTGTCACCCCCAACTCCAACCCAAAGTGCAATAAAAATTGACATGTCAGTTTCTTTTTGAGTCAGTTTTGTAAATTATATTGTATTGCTGTGCTGCTGTTGTTCTCACTTAGGTATTGCTTGTAGAATACACTAAATGATGATTAGAAGAAACAAAACTCATTCATTTAACTTTACAAGGATCCTGTTAACTGGTGTCAATGATCCAAATATGTCACACGTGTCTTTGGCTTAAAGCACCGGTCCCCAACCTTTTTGGCGCCAGGGACTGGTTTCATGGGAGATAGTTTTTCCACAAACAGGGATGGGGGTAGTGGTAGATGGAGTTCAGGTGCTGATTTGTAGCCCAGTTCCTAATAGGCCACGACCCAGGGGTTGGGGACCGCAAGCTGAAAGAGCCTGGATCATGGGCTGCACCTGTTGTGCCTGGCTCTCACCAATTAAAAGCCCTGGTCCTCTTCCATCTGCTTTTTGATGTCTTGATTTCTTTACTCCAAATAGCACAGTTCTGGAGCCCTTTCACCTCCTTCCAGGGTTTGCAGTGTGCTGGGCAATTATCCACCCTTCTAGTTCAGCTGCTTCCCTCTGGCCAATACCCTACTGACACCCACCTCCGGCAGAACACAATGTGTCAGGACCCCAACCCCTGCTGACCCACCGGTCTCTTCCACTGTGATCTCTTCTGGTGCAAAGCATCACATCAACACAACCAGCGTTTATGGTCATATTACATGTTTTAGGGAAAGAAATTATCTTCAGTTTGGGAAAACTGTGTTCACAAATTTGTTTTCTTTTGATTTGGTCGAACCATAAAATACTATAGATGCTCAAATACTGGCATGAAACTACTCCACTTCAATACTCTTTCAATATAAGAGGCAAAATTAAATTATTCATCATAGTAGGAGAATCTTACAGGTGTTTTAAAAATTTTGACTAATTCTTTTAAAAAAAGCAATGTATTTTGTAAACATAAAAAACAAGACAGCATTAACTACTATTCATAAGATATTTATCAGGAAATGAAAACACCTCAGTTTGTGCTCTTTGTCTACTACCTGACAAAATGTTAATACTGGTTTATTTTTTTAGGGAAAAAAGTACCAAATGTGAGATCTTTTCCCAAATTAATATTGGAAGACTCATATTCCTTGAGGAAACAGTTTTCTCTGCAAACATTCTTTGATTTTTCTGCTTGTTTTTGAAAACGCCTTTTAGAGCCCTGGAGATCTATTCTTTAGTGTATGCTGGGTGACCATTGATTTCTAGATCTCTGAGGTGTGAGCCCCTGTCCCGCGGCCCCCCGAGAGGCAGCTCACACGCTAGTAGTGCAGGCAGTCAGTTGAAACAATCACGAAATGAAGGCCAAAGCATGTTAGACAATGACACCAAAAATTATTATCCTGCAATAGACAGAATTAATTTGTATGTAAGCTGGCGGGATTTTTCCTTTTTCTTTTGCTTCCTACTGACTCTGGCCTGGGCACACAGGCAGGCGTGTGGCCCTCAGGCCTCACCACCAAAGGGAAGTTACCATGACCGCTGTGGGCGCCGCCCGGGGAGCACGTGCACTGGGCTGCCTTCGGCTGAGTCCCGGCTTACAGGGTGATCTTCAGATCTCAGTCTTCACCTCTGGGGTTAATTCCTTGCCTGAAGACCGAGCTCCTCCATCTCGAGCTTGCAGTAACCAACCTCCTAGAGGGCTCAGACTCCGTGCTGCTGTCTCAGGAGGCAGAGACAGGAGGGCGACGGGGGAAGGAGAAAATGGGGATGTTTTAAGAGCTTTAAAACAAATTTGTTTCCAGAAATAAACTTTGTTGATTCATTTGCCCTGACAGAGTTGGTCTTGGGTGGCAAAGCAGAGAGTTGGAGGCCAATTATAGTTGTATAAGGACTATGAGGAAAAGCAAAACCAACTTGTGTTTTGTGGCTGGGTCTAGAGGACCCGGAGTTCCAACTCATCAGAGTTGATGGCATCAGGGGGCAAAAGGGGATCGTCCCAGATGTTCAGATGTAGCCCCAACTGTGCCCCAGCCTGCCAGATGCTCTTTGCAAGAGGCGAGGGAGCATGGGAACCCTAAAATGAGATTTTTACATTGATTATTGTCTTTGACCAAAAAAACTAAAACTATAGCACTTATATTTTTAAAAGTCTCTAAGGGTGAGGAGAGGGCTCTCTTATCGTCCAGTTTCTGCTGTGTGCCAGCCAGGACCACGTCACATGCTGCACATGGTGTGTCCCTTTTTAGCCCTCCGCGCAGCACGTGAGGCAGTCGCAGCTCCCCTGCCTGCGGCTGAGGAACTGAGGCAGAGAGACCAAGACACCTGTCCAAAGTTCCACAGGTTTTCAGCTGCACGGCTGGGATTTAAACTGTGATCCGTCTGTTACAGGAAATCAGTTCATCCCACAGCTTCTATGAATATTCGTCTGATAAGGAAGTTTTATGGGCTCTAGCACAAAATGAAAACAAAATAACTTAAAGATCTTAAACCTCGATATCTGTCCAGATTAGGATGATTTTCTGAACTCTCTTTCTCAAAGATTATTAAAGACATTCAGAGAACAGCAAGGCCCAGTGATCCTCACTTGCAGTTTGGAAGGACAATAATGCCGCGGGAAGCATGGGCTGCATTTTCGGGCTCCCTGAGTCTTCCTGAAGACAAGTTGGCCACACCGCGTGGCATCTCCCCTGTGCTGCCGGGTTGTGTTGTGTTGCTCTTCTGGAGGACGCCTTGGGATGGAAGAAAACCAGCCTTACTTTTTACTGTGGCTGAATGATTTTTATCACAGAGCTTTCAGGCTTTTCCAGTGGACGGTTTTGTCACACAGGCCGCGGGCAGCCAGCAAGGACAGTGCTCCTGTCCCCAGGTGGTCTGCGAGCCACTGTGCGGTTGCGGGTGAAGTTCTGGATCAGCTGTGAGTGGCCCAGCTCTGTGCGCCTCTTTCCTCGCCCCTGCTAGATGCATTCAGCATTTTTATTTCATTCTTTTAACAGGCACCACAGCCTGATATGCTGATATGTCTGAGTGTGTGTCCGTGTGGATGTGTACGGACAATACAATCTCCCTCCCACTGCCACCCTCGGACGGGGGACTGGTCTTCTGGAATTTCTGTATGTAGGTTTGGGCACATGCGGGTGTGTATGCCTTCCCTGAGTCCTTCGTCAGGGTCTCCCAGAGGCAGATGCCAAGACGGGAGGAGAATGTCTGTCTGGGATGAGGAGGAGCCTGTGGCCTGGGAGGCAGCCTGACCCTGGGGCGCACAGAGGGAGGAAGGAGGGATGAGTAGGCCAAGTGGAGGCTCAGACTGCAGCGAGGCTCTAAGAACGTGTAGACCGGCCAGTGGGGCGTCCTCGAGCCAAAAGTGCCATCAGAGGAATCCTACGTCCTGTAGGAATTAGGTGGGCACTGGCACTCCCCTGTGCTCCAGCATGGGCTGGGGGCGCTGGGGAGACCTGGACTCGGCGTGGATGTGGGGGTGTCAGACACCAGAGGACTGAGCTGCCAGCAGCAGCTCCAACAGCAGCAGATCTGAGCAGCTTATTTCCACACCAGCACTCCCTGCCCCTTCGCGCTTGAAAGTTGATGTGTGATACGTGGTGTTCTGTATCCTGTCCTAGCTCCGAGACTTTCCAGAAAAAATACATGTATCACTTCCTATCCCTTCCTTCCTTCCTGCACTCCCTCTCTCCCTCTTTCCTTTCTCTCTCTTTCTTTCCTTCTACCACTGCAGGGTAATCCATTGTATGGATGTATCCTAAGCTATTTAATCTACGCTGTACTCACAGGTATTTGAGTTGTTTCCAGTATTTTGCTGTACAAAGAATGCTGTCATGCCTAATCTCTAAGTATGTAATTTATCATGTGTCCATAAGAGTCAGATGATTTCACAGCACTGGAATTGTTGAGCGAAAGTGTCTATGCACTGGGGGCTTTGACCAATTTTGTCGAATTGCCTTCTCTGGGGGCTGAGCCAACTTGCGTCCTCACTACAGTGCGGGGCTGCCGTTTCTTCCGTGACCCCTTCAGGGTACAGTGTCATCAAACTTTTGGATTATTTGCACGACACATCTGGCAGATGTTTCGTTATCAGACTTTGGTCTACACATTTGCTGTGGATTTTGCGACCTCCCTGTACCTGACTTTGCCATCCCGGCTGGGGCGAGCACCCGCCATTCCCGCACCAACAGGGCATTTCGGCCTTAAAGAGATACACCAGAACATTGGGCTGAAGGAGGCACTGGTGCTGCCTCTTTGTGCGTGACCAGTCCTTACGGTGGATTCGTGCTTCTATTTCTTGGTCCTGAATTCAAAGAAAGAAGATCGAGGAGTGGAAAAACTGAGCAGAAAAATAAGCTAAAGATCTAGTGATGAAAAATGAAACTAGGATGCTCTGGTGAAGTACGGACAACATACAGGGCCGGCTTGTTTTCACATAAATGGGAAGTGGCTGAGTGACACTCGATGCCCGAATGGACCAGAGTCTTGGGTTAATTCAGGGGCCATTTACCTTCACGTGGGGACCTGGGGATAGCACTGGGACCCTCGGCTGTGGATGGTGGTCTCCTGCCCTGATAGTTGAGAGCCCCTAGGCTGTCTTTTTGTATGCTGAATGTGCCTCAGGTTGCAGGTCAGGATGGAGTTTGTCTAAAAGCTGAAAGCCACTCTGAAAGGGGAAGAGTCACTGTATTTAGACTTTTGCCAGAGGTTCGTGGCTTTGAGTGAAACTTAAAACTGGAGGATGAGGAATGGGGGGTTTGGGAGGTGGGGGCTCACCCACAAGCATCCCAGGCCCGGCCACCTCCTCCCCTAGGAAGGCTCCCACCCTCTACCCAGCGTGCGCCGCTGTGTAGCACTGGTGCTCGGGGCAGGGGTCTGGGTCCTGGTCAGAGTGGGGGGACCGACTAATGTCACTGATGTGTCCACTTTATTTTATAGGCCTACTAATATTTACATGAGCAGCAGAGTTGAGTTGCGGAGGGGGCAGGGCCTTGGAGGCACCTGAGCTCACCGGGTGCACTGCTGAGAGTTTTCTCACTGGGGGATTTACCTTTTGCTAGTCTTTCCCACCAAATTTGTGAAAAGCTTTATATTAACTGCCATAGCCTTCACTTCCCTCGCAAGGTAACAGGGATCTCAGCCAGTCTCAGCTGTCACCTGTGTCTTCCTATCACTGTTATTTACTTTAGGGTTTGAAGTAGATGTGCTGCCTCACTGGACAGGGGAAACTTGATTGAAATTACTAACAAAATAGGAGGTTTTAAATTTTATACCCGCCACTAACTGGTTATTGACTTTTCTCAAATTATATTGTACAAGGCAAATGAAGATAAAAGACTCAATCACTGATGTGGAAAGACTGAGTCTGTAGGGTGTTGAGGTCTGCTGTCTTGCTTAACTGTATTCTAGAGAAATGACACACTTTTCTGGGATCTAAGAATAGAGCTGAGGATTCACCAGAGGGATGACTGGAAAGACATTAAATCTGATCCTCAAACACCTCTTCACGAGGAGGCCTTTGGCCTCTGGAGGAGTTCGTTTTCCATGATGATAGATGTGTGTCTCACCATCTGCTTACTCATCTCTTTTTCTTTAAGACATTTTGAATACGCTTGGAAAGTTTTCAATATTCTTGGAAAAGAAACTGAGAACAGAGGTGTGTGTGTGTGTGTGTGTGTGTGTGTGTGAGAGAGAGAGAGACAGAGAGAAAGAGAGAAATGATACATCAAGATAAAACTAAGGTTTGATTAGAAACAGGTGACCTTCTGGGTATTACTAGAGAGTTCCATATCCAATTTTTCCTAAAAATACAAAAGCTTTTTGTGGAAGTTTATTTTTGTTTTGGTCTAAGAAAAATAATCATTGAAATCAAGGAAGAGCATCAAAGAAATAGATATCCTCAACCTTCACTGTCTTCGCACACGTAAATGGAGACAACAATACTCGGTTTCCGGAGTTCTTACCTTGTGGTTTGGTGTCAGTCTGATACCCTATGTAAATTACCTAGCCCAGAGCCTGGCACACAGTGTGGGTGCAATCAAGGTGATTATTCTTTATTTCCATTTTTAAAAGCTTGGCACTTAAGGCTCTCTACAATCTGTTCCCAAGCTAACATTTTCCTGCCATATTTTCTGGAAGTCTCCTGTACAGAACCCGTGTTCCAGCCAGCGCAGGTTTCTTACTGTCTCTGAGATGCTTAGCCCATTTTTCCCAGCCACATTTCTACTACTGTCCTCCCTGCTGAATTCTCTAATCTCTCCTCTGTCTAAATCTTACTTTTGTTTAAGCCCAAAGTCAAGATCAAACTTCTTGAATGTCTGTCTCCATCTCGACCCAGGTGACCTCCCTGTGCCCTCATGACTCCACTGTGTGTTTTGTTCCCAGCCTGCGTGTGGCACGTGGCACACCGTGCTCTGGGGAAAGGTCAGCTTTGAGTGTAGATGTCTTGTCTCCCAGGCAGCTGGGCAATGCCCTGGAGGGCTGGCAAATCATACCGACATCTAAAACGATAAGTTTGGGGCGGATATATAACGTGTACAAGAAACAGAGTTAGCAGTTTCATTTTATCTTGTGTCAGAGCTTAAAAGCTTTAGTGTATGATGTTTGAGTTAAAATTTTGTGGGAAAATGGGTGTTTGTTCTAGAGATTAAAATGTTGCTTTCCTTTCCTTTTGAAGCAGTGCCAGAAAATGGACAGTCTTCACTCTCCTCTTAGGAAGGGTGAAGCATCGGGTTCTCCAGAGTCCCAGAAAGCAGCTCCATTTGCAAGAGTAGCACATGCAGGGCCAGGTCTCCTGGGAGGGAAATGATGAGACCTTTTGTACAACAGAGTCAGGAAGAGGTTTTCACTTATCATGGAAGAGGCAAGTGAGGACCCTTTGTCTATAAAAAAGAATTAACCTCTGATTTTTGAATGTCAAAAAAGGAAAAAAGCCCCACCTCTGGGAACATTTATTCTCAGGAAGGGAGAGAGACAGTGGACATAGTCCACCTTGAGGAGGGGAGAGGAGGTGACAACAAACCCAGCCTTGGCCCAGAGCTCCAGGGGTGGTTAGCACCCTGGTGCGGCTGTGTTTGGGACTGAAAGTGCAGAGGACTCGGAGCTGGGTCTGAGTCCCAGTGAGGCTCCGCCCTGGGGTCTCTGCGAGCTGTGGCCACCCACACTAGCAAATTCTGTGGCAAGGCGAAGCTGTTCTCAACAGTGACACCATGTGGAGTGAGAAGTAAGGACAGCAATAGATTGAGCAATACCAGCCTGTCCTTCCTCTGTGTTGGATGCCGTAGTCCCTGGGTTTTTAGAAAATTCTGGTGGACAGAGGCAGTGCAGAGGATGATACTGGTGATTGAACATTTTATTCAAATATTAACAATTATGACTATTTTTATCTCTACTTTCTGGAGCAACTCATACAGGTTACATGAGGTCTATATTAAAATATGAAATCTATGAGATAGGATAAAAAGCACTGTAGTGTTCTAATGAATAAAAGTTAGACAATCCATACCATGATTTAAAAATACAGGGCAAGATTATCAATTGTAAAGGATTAAAATTTTCACTAATTTCAGATTCTTGGGGTTCCATCTGGTGCAAATCAAAAAGTAGCCTAGTGAGTTAAGAAAGGTAAGAAGTCCCCAAGAAGGAAGTCACTTCCCTCCTTGACTCTGGTACAAAGATTTTCAACCAGGAAAAATTAATGTTAATTGGCTAGAAAGTGTGAGAAGTGATTATTCTCTGCTTTGGGTAAAAGTTGGAGGAAGGAAAGAGAAATACAATAATAAAAGCAAATAGTTTTCTTTTACCATTAGAACCTAACCTGAACAATGATAGTTCAGAGAAATTAAAATTGAGGAAAAGAAGATGAAAAAGTCGTTATAAATAAAAGTAAGGTGCTGTGGAAGGATCATTATTACAGCTGATTTACTTAAATTTAAATAAATATAAATTATTCAAAATCCAGGTACCCATTTTTGTTAAATATAGGAATCTAATATTACTTCAGACCCCTTCATTAGAAAATGTGTTATCACTAAAGATCTAGAGCAAGGAACACACTGTCTGCCTTTAGGGCCTGCAAACCTGACTAATTTGAGACTTACAGGCGCTGAACAAGTAATCAATGATGTGTACAGAGATACGTGTACAACGACGGTCACTGAATTGTTATTTATAGTAGTGAAAACTGAAAACAGCATAAATAAATGGTGATTAAGGGTTGTCTAAATAAATTCCAGCACGTCCATAGGATAGAATACTATATGACAATTAAAATCATGATTCAGTGGTACAGAAGCCTGTGTGTGTGTATTTCATGCAAGGCATAGAAAAATACCTGAAAGATATACATAAAATTTTAATGGTAATTATCATTGGGTTGGTAGAGCTATGAACTATTTTTTAAAATGGACATTTTATTTTAGAACAGTCTTAGGTTTGTGAAAAAGTTGCAAAGATAGTACAGAGAATTCCCATACACCCTACACCTGGTTTACCATATCATTAACATCTTACATTAGCATGGAACATTTATCACAGTTGATGGGCCGTTATTGACACATTATCACTGTCATTGCATCACATCCAGGGACATACTATCAACATGACTTGTCACTTCTGACGTTAAACACAATCACCTGGCTGGGGCAGTGTTTGCCAAGTCCCTCCACTGTAAAGTTCCTTTTCCCTCTCCCCACCATGAACTCTTTGCAAGGGAGTCAGTATGCGCAGCCTGTGCCTGTGGGGCGGAGAGTTACGCCCTGCCTGCTTGAGGGTGGAGAAAGCACACAATTTTTTGAGGAATTCTTCTGTGTGGGAGATTGTCTGTCCTCCCCCATTTATTTATTCAATCATTTGTTTATATCAGTATGGATGTATGGAAATTTATTTTATACTTTAGGTTATAATCCTATAATGCTATTTTATTTATTTTGTTGCTTAAATTGTTCCAACTTTGACCACTGGGTGCTCTCGCAGTTGGCAACTGTGTGCTTTTTGTTGTTTTGCAAGTTTTCTGAATTTGGTATTTAAAACATGTGCTATAACATGCATGAGGGGGACCTTGGACAGCTTGCCCTCATCCTGGCTGAAGGAGACGCAGCTGTGCCCACAGGGGCCTCAGGGGATGCTGTCCCTGGCCCTGTCAGCCCTTGGCACTGGGGCTCCCTTCAGTGAGTCAGGGGTCTGGGAATGGAGGGGCAGCTTGGGGTCTTTCAGCCCATGTCTGCCTCTCACCACAACAGTACTTGCCTCAAATCACACCAGCTGTAGTGGGGGAGTTTCTGGGTTCTGGGGGAGTTTCTGGGAGCCCCGGGTCTCCAGTTTCTCTCTTACAAACTGACCCCTGTCTGCCACCCCATCATGGCATCTTCTTTGGGTGAAAGCATATTCTCCGGAAAGCACTTTCTTTTTCCATCTCTCTTACCTCTTACACTGGAGACAAACTTGACTCTAGCTCACTTAATCCCATCATTTGTGATTTACACAAAGTGGTCAGATTGGCTCAAAAGGGAACGTGGGCAGATGTAGTTGCCTTGGGTGAGAGTGTGAAGCAGGAAAGCCCCAGAGCCAGGGCCACTGTTAGAGAAGGGCCAGCCACAGTGCAGGGACCCAGGACCAAGGACGCAGGGATGTGACAGGAGCCGAGGGCCGGGGTGTCAGAGAGCAGCCCTGGCAGCATCCAGACTCTCCCAGAGCTTCGTTTTTACTGAATGGAGAAATGCCATCAAACGCTGTGCACTTACAAACGAATACTAGGTTCTTTACTGCACAGTCCCATTTCTGTCCCCGTCCCTGAAATAGCTCCAGGTGTCCCCTCTTTTGGAAAAGCAAAAGACAATTTGTAAATGGTTTAGTTAGCTGAACAAATGCCATTAAATAAATATTAAACATCTGTTTTTTTCTTCCCGATGAAGAATTTTAAACTTCCTATCTTGTGTGATGCCCGCAGGCTTATAGCAGCGTTGTGATAGACTTGTGGACGTCACCTCTGTTAAGGGCCGAACCCAGCCCCACTGGCCCTGGGCCGCCATGGGCACAGCGAGCAGCTTTTTGTTTCTGGACCCTGCTCTAGAGTGTTGAGGAACTTGCAGTCATAGACTTCATGCCTTGTGCCCTCTGTGGAGAGGTCTCGGCCCTCGAGGATGGGCGGTGTTACCCAGAAGCCGGGGTGTGGGCACACGGGGAAGAAGGGAGGGGGAAGCTTTATGATCTTTTGGGGACTTTAACCCAAGTAATCAATGAAAGAATTGGCATTTTTGAGCACCTCTAGGATTCAATATTAGGTTACTTATCACTGGGAATCAAAAAGCTATAGGAAACACAGTGCTGCCCACCAACATCTAGCTGAGGAGGTGAGACACACACATCCGAGTGAGAGGACACTTGCTGACTGAAGTCACGACTGCTGCATGGTGTGGGTGACATGGACAAGGATGGGCCTCACCTGCAAGCACTTTAGGTCATTCATTCTCTGCTGGGTAGGGCCCAAAATGTGTGTTCAGCAATTTTAATTAATATTCTAATAGTTAAAAGAGCAAACTCCCCAGTACATCAGCACATACTTAAAATTCTGTGCTTTAAGTGCAATTTGACTTTGCCATGGCTTCTCTTACAACTGTCTCCATCAAAGGTCAGAGGAGAGGCAAAATGCAAGGTGTTCTCCTTTAATGCCCAAATTAAATATAAGGGGTGGGCTTTATTCCTATTTCCTGCTCCCCCACCTATTTCAACTTGCTCAAGGTCACCCAGCCCCTGGGTTGGCCCTGCTCCAAGGCCTCGCTCTCTGCGTCATTCCAATAGGCGGCCGAGCATTTGGAAGAGGCAGGTGTCGGTTAGGAGGCCAGGTCTGTGTGGGCCTAGAGCTGTGGGAGGAGCCGGGCACGGGGAGGCTCAGGCTCTGAGGCTACTTGGGGATTAAGTAAAATAACATAAGATAGCGTTATATAGTAAGAGTTGTGGGTATTACTAATCAACCCTCTGTTGAAAGAAATAGGAGAAATCCAAGGACAAATGCATTTCTAGTTCGTTCACTGTTCCTGGACTGCCCCGACAGCCCTTGCTAGTGCCGAGCCACTGTCCCCAGCTAAAGTCAATGTTCCTTGGTCTTACTGAGCAGACACATTCACAACTCAAGGCTGGCTGTGCGCTGGCCGTGCCCATTAACCATGGGCAATGCTCATCTGAGTCAGCACACACCCTGTGGCTATTCCTATAGAATCGACTATGAGGCAGCCTTATTTTGGGGGCAGCCTCATTCCCCTTCCCAGTGCTGGTACAGGCAGGCGCACCTCTCAGGGTGAGCAGCAGCCCATAGGCAACAGGAAAGGTCCTTTACAGAGCACTTTACAGAGCATTTCTGCTTACAGCATAATTTTGTATTTGATATTCAAAATGAGACTGGAAGTTAGGCAGAAATGACAATGTCACCACATTTTAGGGCGAGCAAAGGAAGGGCCAAAGAAGGGGAGTGTTTGCCCATTTTCACAGCTAGGGAGGTGGAGCCCAGGTCTGAGGGGGGCTTCCCTGTCCTCTGTACCTCACCCTGACCCTTGCCTGCCACCACCTCGAGTCTCCCCTCCTCTGAGCTCTGCTGGGCCCGCACCACCCCGCAACGCCTTTCTGCCTGTGTGTCTCACAGGGTCTTTCCCTGCCTCGCTGCAGCAGCTGCACAGATGCTCCTGCCTGCAGGTTTTCACTGGCATGCGTACGAGGCTGTTGTAGTCTCTCGTTGGCATGTGCTCTGTTTTCCCACTGAGTCAGGCTCTGAGTCTTACTTGTGCTGCTAGCACAGGGCTTGGCACGCGCATACGCTGAGGTGAGCACTTACTTTGAAACCGTCGTCTGCTCCTCACAGCCACAAGTGTCCTCACCCCGTCCTCCTCCTGCCTTCCTCGGCTGTCACCCCTCCGACCCCCCAGGCCGGGGTCCCGTCTGCACCAGGCTCCAGTGTCTGCCCACCTGCTCTCACACCCTTGCTCCGAGCCTGCGCACGTCCTTTGTCACTTTCTGTGCAAAGCACTGTATTCCTGCCTCTGTAGACTTTCCTAAACTGCCCCCACATCCCAAAGGAGCATGAGGTCGCCTCCTGTCTGTTCCTGCAGCACTGTGTTCTTATTTCTGCGATGGCATTGCTCACGGAAGACAGGTGGCTCTGAGCTCCTGGGGATGAGGCCGTCCTGACCGTGTGTGTGAGCCTGGCCGGCGGTTATGTGTGCACAGTGAGTGACAGGAGCGCTGCACTGACGAGAAAGGTCGCGCTACAAGTACCTCGGACAGTAAGTATTCAGAGAAACTTGCATGATGTTAATGATAGGATGGCTTTTTCCCTTACGGCCTTAAGCTGCTCTGAAGCAGGGAGGGCCGCTGGCTGCTGGAGCAAAGCTCCTCCCTGTCAGAGAGACGCGGGTCCGCTGAGACGGTAACACTGCTCCGGGCGTCCCCCTTCCCCCAGTCCATGCCCTCTCTGCCCGCCCCGCCTGCGCTGGGTCCCCTGGCAGGATTAGGGCTCCCTCTCCTGCCCCCAGCTCTGTGTGGGTCTTTGTCGCACCCAGGAGCCAGTATGAAGTGCTGTCGCAGAGTGGTGGGTCCTGGCCCCGGACTCCTGGATGCTCCACTCTGGCAACAAGGCCTGCACGTGGGGCTGGTAAACGGCTTTGATCAATGTGAGCAGGTGCAAGGAGCAGGTGACCACCCCTCCCTCCCGCTGGGCCTGTGGGTGCTCCTCCCTCCACTCTGCTCACGGCCTTCACCCTGCATGTCGCATTTCCATCCCTTTTGGGCTGTGTGTGTGGGTGTCAGTGTGTGTGTGTATGTGTGTCTGTGTATGTTAGTATGTATGAGTATGTATGTACGTTTATGTGTGTATGTATGTGTATATGTGTTAGTATGTATAAGTATGTATGTATGTGTGTGTATGTATGAGCATGTGTTGTGTTAGTATGTATGTATATGTGAGTATGTGTGTACATGTGTGTGGGAGAGGAGAGTTCTCCCAAGGCAGCTTAGGAAAATAAAACATGAAGAAGACCTGTCCTCATCAAAAGCCTGGGTCCTGCCCAGGAGTTTGAGGTTGCTGTGAGCTAGGCTGACGCCACGGCACTCTAGCTGGGGCAACAGAGTGAGACTCTGTCTCAAAAAAAAAAAAAAAAAAAGCCTGGGTCCTCCTTTCTGGGTGTCACAGGACTCCTGACAGAGCCAGGGAAGCAGAGGCGCGACCCTCTCATGACTGTGTGCTTCCCAAGAGATAACCACTTTGCAGGAGTGTATGACAAGGAGTATGTGTTTAATTCTTGTTTATCCTGCACCCCACATTGCTGCCGCACCAGGAGGACCGCACCGGGAGGACTGCAGCAGTCATGTTCGTGTGTTGGTGTTGGAGTTGCTTACACATTAACGCCAGAGGCACGGGGAGCCTGCCACATGCCAGCATTCCCGGTCCCTGAGGCAGCAAAACCATCCAGCTCTTACAAACAAAAGTTAGCAGGTGAAAGGGAGCTCTCCAGAGGGGGTAAAAGGAGCATGAGTTTCTTCACCTCTAATTCTATCCGGAAAAAACTAGCTGTAGTCTTTGATTAGAGCTTGATGATAATTTAAAGATTAATAGAGGGGCTAATAAATTTATTCATAGAGACTGCTTTAGCTAGACATAAAAGCAATACATTTCACCATTATAGTTTAATTAGAAAAATAATATCCTCCCTCAGGAAGGATGGAAGACCGTAATTAAAAAGATGAGCCATTGGGAGGAATTCTGAATGTCACCTTTCCCGGCTTTGTTCCCAACTACTCTAGTCATGACCCGAAAGCATTCAGGAAGCTGAGAAATGAGTAGAAAATGTACTTACCTTCAGCTCTGAAGCAGGAACTTTCTGGCCAAAATGACTGAGAACAAATGTACTTTGAGAGAAAAGCCAAGGGACCTTGGGCCGAAGGGCGGGAACATACGCATCACTGGGGAGACAGGTTGTTGTCATAACCTTGAATAAATGTCACGTGAAATGAGCTGGACATTTCTGGTCATGTGAAGTCAGAGAAATGGAAAGACACAGTCAGATTAAGACATAATTTTCATGGGTTCAGCTAGCCAAGGTTGCTTCCAATGTTCACGACAATGTTTATAGCAGATTATGGAATTGCAATCTTGCTCTTTTTAAATGTAATTTTAGAGTTGCATTTAATTTTAGATCTAAAGAATTAAATAAATTGAGTTTTTGAGGAAAGGTTTTGAAGGAATTTGTTTTAAAATTTCCAGCAAACTTCTCAAGACATCTTGCAAACATTTGGCGCATTGATCTCATTATGAAGAAAGGAGCGCACTGTCTGGGGGATGGGCACGCTTGTAGCTCTGGCTTGCGTGGTGCAAAGGGAATATAAGTAACCAAATGTTTGTACCCCATAATATTCTGAAATTTAAAAATTAAAAAAAATGAAAAGGTTTTGGGAGGATACATTGGCTAATAAATACTGCTTGGTTATTAACATGCTCTTTTGGGTATCCCATGTATCTTCTACTATAGTTGTCCTCTGCTGTTTGCGTTTGTTTTGCTATTTTAATAACCTTATTTTCTGAAGTAAGCATACATACATAAAAAAAAAAAGAGAGAGCGAGAGAGTAAAACTTTTCCTAAAAAAAAAAAATAAAAAAGAAGAAGAAAGGAATAACCCCATTATCCATGTTTCACAAGACTAGACAATGAGACCAAGGGAACTGTGTGTTCAAGTGCATGTAATTGACCACGGGCCCAGACAAGAAAACGCCCTGTGTTCTGCCAATTCTTCTCTGTCCAAAAACTTCATGGAAACCACCAGAGGTAGGTCCATCACGCCAAGGACAATTCTCCAGTTCTGGGGTGCAATGATGTTTGTTTCCTGTTTGCCAAGGCTTGCAGGCAAGGGCTACTGTTGATATCAGGCACACCAACATGAAAGTCTAAATGTAGAATTGGGCCAAGTTTTGGATGGACTTGGGTCCTGGGGCTGAGGCCAACACAGTAGCTAAAATTTCGGAAAATGTCAACTTTAGCCCCAAGCTAAAAAGAGTTCCCATGTGGGTGGCTTGGAAAGGACTGAGGAGCGAGGTCTGGATCTAATCTGCCAGGCAGGTAAATGCAATTTCCACTGTGGCTCTCCCCGGCCTCCTCCGAGGTAAAGCCTGTTCCTGTAGCTCACAGACCCAGGGTCATCCTGGGCTCAGGATTGTTTCTGAGTAGTTGTGCGCCTCAGCGACATGCCCTGTGGCTTGGATGAGGGCATTCCACAGGCCTCTTCTCCCTCACCAGGGCTGCATGGCTGAGGCAGCACAGAGGAGCATGGCCTCCAGGACACCTCAGATTCCCTGGAAAGGCAGAGACAAGGCATCCTCAGGCCCCATACTTTGCAGCGCCCCCAGGACCTCTGCCAGAGATCTACAGATTTGATTAGCTAGTTGGGAACGCTGGTGGTGGGGCCTGGGTTGTGGGACCTCAGGAGGACGGCAGATGGTGGGAATGCTCGGAGGTGGCTTGCTCTCCGGGGAATGCAGGCCTGGGCGAATTGTCCATGCGGGACCTGGCAGCTCCGTTTAGGAGGTTGCTAAGGGTTTGGCTGAGCCCTGAAAAGATAGTAGCCTTTGCTGTTCTAGTTCTTCCTATTCTATTGGCTCATTTCCCTCCAATGTTGCAAGAGAAGAGGGCAAAAATCTCTTGGAAGAAGCAGAGTAGAAATGACAGAATTTGGAGCCAGGAGACACAGGTTAGAGTTCTAACCTGCCAGGTTTCAAGGTCTCCATTCCTCCTGTAAGGTGGGTTTTTGTGAGGATTAGTTAGACCAGGTTTGTGAAAGTGCTCAGCAAACTGTAGAATCATGTACCAATACCTGTGGTTCTTATTATAACCTGGTCCAAAACAGTCTTTAAGTCCTGGTCACTTTTAAAGAGACACCTTCACTATAGGGAAATCCATTCAGCTTGGGAACATTTAAAAGCAAACGTGTAAGCTGAGATGCTGACAGATGAGCCCCAGTGATGGATGGCATGACTGTATCCCCATCCCACCGCCAGCCCTTCCCTCTCACGCCGAAAGACAGGATGGAGAAGGGGACTCGGAGCAGGCGGAGCACCGGGCACACCCTTGCTTTCTCCCACGCAGTCTGGCACAGCTCAGCCGCTCTTCATGGCTCCAGGGCCCGCTCAGAGTTCTGTCTCCCTTATGGAGAAGCTAAAGAAGTGGGGAGAGGGAGAGCGGGCAGGGGAGGCTCAGGAGACGGAGCAGGGAGGGTGACGGAGTGGGGGAACGCAGAGGGAAGGGAAGAAGGGACAGGCAGGGATCTGTCTTTTGGGTTTGCGAGCCCTGCCCTTCTGAGGAGGTAACTCACAAGCATCGTTGATGAAATATGCAGTTGAAGCAATGGTGATAACTCACATAGTACTTCCTGCGTGCCAGCCCATGTGTCAACGTGCAATCTTCACAGCCCGAGTGCGGGGGGATCCCCTGGCCCCATCTGCAGATGAGGACCTGAGAGCTCAGTAGTCGGCAAAGGCCATGACAGGCACGTCAGGTTTTATTCTAATGACAAGGAGAAGCCACCGGGACTTTAGACACAGGATGACATGACCTGAATCAGGTTTTAAAAGGACCCCTCTGAGTGTGTCATGGAGAACAGGCTGCAGGGATTGGAGGGAGACAGCAGTAGAGGTGGGAGCAGGTCAGAGCTGCTTGAGGAGAGGATGGAAAGTGAGGAGTGGAGACAGCAAGCTTGGACAACTTTTTTTTTTTAAATTAAAATTAAAAATTTTAAATAAAATTATATATTAAATATTTAAGGTATGCAACATGACGTTTTGATACCTACATGTATTAACTGATGACTACAGTCAGGCTGGTTACCGTCTCCATCAGCTCACGTCAGACTCTGTGTGTGGTGAGAACGTTTCAGATCTGCTCTCTCAGCAAATGCCACACAGTGCAGTGTCAACCACAGTCACCAGGCCATACACTAGGCCCCTTTATCCAGAACTCCTTTATCCTGCAAAACTGAAGCTTTGCACCCTTCGACCAGCATCTTCTGAGTTCCCACCCCCGGCCCTGGCCCCTGCACTGCTGCTCTCTGTTTCTGTGGATTGGGCTTTCTTACACTCTGCACAGACACGAGGTCAGGTATGGACAGGATTTTCAGAAGTTTTGACTTGAGCAGGTGCATTGGGGGAGTAGTTGGAGGTGAGGGGAGTGCGCTCCTAGGGAAAGGACCTCTGCTGTGATTTGTGTGTCCATGGGGATGTCCAGCAGGGAGGGAGGGCTCGGCAAGCAGGTCACAGTGCAGGAGGGATGTGGGACACAGGTTCTTAAACTCACAGGAGGGGACGGATCTTGAGCATAGAGGAGGGGATGGCCTTGGGCAGCAGTGGTGTCACTTCGGCCAGAGTGGCAGGACGGTGTGTGGGCAGAGCCATGGGAGGTGGTAATCTGGGGGTGGGAAAATGAGGGCCTGACTGCTTGATTGCTTGTTTCCTCACGGGAGTGCGAACCAATATTATTTTAGTCTGATCTATAAATATTTGGGTGACTTCACCAATATCTGAGCTACTACCCCTATGAATTAGGAGAATGCATCTGATGTGCACATAATCAAGGGGGCTCCCCGACATCCCACCACCAGCCTGGGGAGGGCCAGCTGTGGGCCTGGATTTAGCTTCCACTCAAAAAACCAAAGAAGCAAATCTCTTACAGTTTTAGATTTCCTATTTGGACCTGCTTTCCAGTCCTATAGGAAATATTTTGAAATGCATTTGCAGAATACCTCTACTTGCACAAAAGCCCAGCAACAATGACTGGCACAGAGTTCGTGCACAATAAAAGATTCTTGTTCCATTCCTGGCTTTCTGTCGTCCCTTCTGTTGATTAGAACTTTCATGTGCACTAGCCTCTTTGATCCTCACAATAATTTCACGCATTACACAAAGCAAAGCAAAGATGTACCCATGCCTCATTCACTCAGCTCTCTTTTAATGCATATGTGCCATGTGCCCGCACCCTGCGGGGGCTGGGGGTGCAGGTGTGTATGACGCAGCCTCTGATCTAGAGGAGCTCGACATCTGGTTCGGAAGAAGCATCACGTAGGTAGAGATGTGCAACACAATGTGATAAGTGCCATTTCCAACGTTTATGTAAGACGTTTGGGGAACTCTGATGTTCTGAGTGAGTGTAAGGGTGTCTTCCTGTGTTGTGTACATGGAACTGTGAGGGTAAACTCCTATTTACCCTAAGGTAAATAGGAGTTTTTAAGTTTGCTAAGCCAATAACATTGGGAAGAGTATCCCAGGAAAAGAAGGAAAACAATTAAAAAGGCCCTGGGAGAGGGTCTACAAAGGAGTGGAGAGTGAGCAGGGAAGGATGAGGGGAAAAGCCACCTATCATGGTAATGAACAATAGGGGTCCTGGAGCCAGAGCTTGGATCTGCAATCAGCCGGCTGTGTGATCTTGAACCAGTTACTGCACCTTCCAGGCCTTTGCTTTTCAGTTCCCTCTATCTAGAAGGATGGTAGCATTTCCTACCTGTGGCAGAGACACTGTGCTTTCCAAACATCACACATGCTCTTTCAGACTGACCAGCTTTTCTGACAGCTAGGTTAGCACCGACGGTGCAACTGATTCTGGCCAATGGACTGTGTATGCAGTGACGAGTGTCTATCCAAGCTGTGCTGTGTGCCTCCCTATTGCTTTATTTTTTCCCTGTGCAGGGGCCTTGGAGGCCATGTGTTCCAGGTGATAAAATGACAGGAGCCTCTGTCAGCCTGGGTCCCTGCGTGACAATGTGAAGCAGAGCCCTCTCTGACCCACACTGCACACATCATGAGAAATGAACTGTTGTGTATCAAGCCACTAATATTTTGGGATGAGCTTGTTACTGTAACTTAGCTTGCCCTTTCCAAACTAGCACATTACCAGTTAGTGCTGTTATAAGAATCAATGCAGCTGGGTGGGGTGGCTCATGCCAGGAATCACAGTGACTCAGGAGGCAGAGGTGGGAAGATCACTTGAGGCCAGGAGTTCAAGGCTGCAGCACTTCAGCCTAGGCAACAAAGCAAGATCCTGTCTCAAAAAAAAAAAAAAAAAAAAACAGTTAACACAGGATTAGGAGCACTGGCCTCCCATGCAGTGAAGAATCCATGTAGAACTTTTGACTCACCCCCAAATTTAACTCCTAACAGCCTACTATCAGCTACTGGCAGCCTTACTGATCACATAAACAGTTGATTAACATATATGTTGTATGTTATATATATTATATCCTGAAATCTTACAATAAAGTAAGCTAGAGAAAAAAATTATTAAGAAAATTGTAAGAAAGAGAAAATACATTTACAAATACTGTACTGCATTTATCAATACTGTAAGTTTATATCTTCTGTTTATAAGATGAATTGTTTGTCTGAAGTGGTGGGAACCATCGAGCTGCAGACCTCAGCCTATGGTACTTACGAAGCAATTCAACCTGAAATGTCGTGACTTCTCTCTGCTTCAAGAGGGCACTCCCAGCATCACTGATAGTCTACGCAGTGGCCAGAGCTTTCTCTTTGCTTTCTTTTCTCCAGTGACCTCCAAGTCCCTCTGCTTTCTTTCATTTCCTGCCAATAATCACTTATTTTACTTTATTTTTCTTCTTGAACTTGTCTAGTAATCCTGCAGAGGGGAGCCTCAGTTAGGCATAGAAACAGTCGGGGTCCTGCAAAGGATGGCTCACTCAGACGGGGTTATTTGAGAAGAGTTTAATGAAAGGGCTGTTTACAGAGATGTGGCCAGAATGTCGTGAGCCATAAGGGAGAGCCCACAATCTGGGGACAGCCACACCTGGTAGCAGTCCTGGGTCTGAGGGAAGCAGCCAGCTAGTGGGACCCACCTAGGGGAGCCGGGAGAATCATACTCTATCCTTCCTCCCTCCTCTCGGATCTGCTGCTCCAACTGATGGGCGTAATCCAGCCGGAAGCTGGAGGGCAAGGCAGGCATTGATGTGTTCCCACTGCTCAGCCTCTTGGGGTGGACGGGGCTCGGGAGAGGGAAAGGGAAGTTTTCTGCACTGCTAAGTAGAAATGACGGAGGCTGTGGTTTGGACTGAGCTCCTGCACTGGGCCCCAACAGATCAGACCAAAACAGAATAGCGTCACTCCTGCCACACAACCAAACCGAGCTTAGAAATGGGCCAATTTTTTAAAAAACAGGAGCTTCACAACAACCAATCATAAGGGGCCCAGTCAACCTTACCAACATGGTACGGAAGTCCCTTCTGCCTCATCCCTACAAGAAAGGTAACTTTGAAATGACAAACCTACCTTTAGTTCCCTGTTTCTGCTTCTCTGGATTTTTCTGCTTATGAAGCCCACCCATCTGCTCAGCTCATCAGGGCACCTTTCTAATAGATGGGACACTGCCCAATTCATAATTGCTAATGAAAGCCATTTAGATCTTTAAACACAATTTGTTGAAATTTTGTTCTTTGACAACATAGACATGCTGTTCCACAAAGGCTGGCTCGGGAGGAGTTTGCAGAGATCACTATGCGCTGACACCTGGCAGGTGTCATCTGCCTGGCCTCCCAGCCCCACACCGACATCTCAGCCAGGGGCCCGAGCTCTGACTTGTGCTTACGCTGAGCCTACATGTCGTCCCTCACAGCCTGTGCCTGTGTCACTGAGCAGTGTGAAGTGTCCCACAGCTGGGTGCTCCTTACACAGCAATGGAACGGTCCTGCAAAAGGAATGGCCTGTGCAATCTTTGAGGTTTAATTTCATGGTAGTGCTTGAGTGGACTGCAGCAGGGGAAAGTTTATGCTCTTGAAAGAAATGTGCAGAGCAGGGTTTCCGAACTTCAACTTTGCAGCATCTCAGAAAGCTGCTTTCGCACTTGGCCATGTTGTCCAAGATGCTTCCCTTAGCACCGCCTGTATACCAGGAAGAGACTACATCCATCAGAAAGCACAGCCTCTCTGTGTTAATTTAAATAGAAAAAAAAATTAAGGTTCCAAAACCTATAGAAAGAGAAAGAACTGATAGTAAATCCTCTGGTTTGGGGTTGGGCCTGCTGTCACTTTCTTTTGGTTTTGGAGTTTCCCCTGAAAAGGGAAAGTGAGGCAGTTGGCCCAATCCAGCATGAGTGCATATGCACAGGGCCAGTTACTACTACTTTTATTGAAAAACCTCAGCAAATCCCACAGTGTTGGGACTGGGAGGGCACCCAGAGGTCCATGGATTTAAAACCTTTTATTTTCAAATTAGGAAACTGAGATCCAGGGAGGTGAAACGACACTCTCAATGTCATCCTTCATTGGTGTCTCACTTTTCCCTTGTCTGCTCTTTGATCCAAAAATGAAATGACTCAAGCTGCTTCCGTGATACTGGGAAAGTCCTTCTCCAGGTATTGCTGGGATTTCACAACTGGAGTCTTGAGCCTGCTGCCGGCCTCCGCTTGTAGGAGCGGCTGCCCCTGGCGTCTCACCTTTGCCTTGGACCATGCCTGGTGCCAGGCCAGCAGCCGCTTCCGCACTGCTTTCCCGAGGGCACAGAGAGCTTCCCCGAACTCTCCCAGCGCAGAAACCCACAGCCTCGTGGCACAGAGACAGGCTCATCGCCAGAATGATTCACTCAACATCTGCTCAAAGTTTACTGTGTGCCTGACGATGTGTTTCCAGAGCTGGCAATTTAGCAACTAACAAAGCAAAGTTACTACCCTTAGGGACCTGCCATTTGGGGGCCAGTCCCCTTTATCAAAAAGGCACTTTCTCTCTCCTTACCCCAGCCTGACACCACCTTGACAGGGGTCTGGTCCCTCATTTTCTATTTTCTATTACATCTCTGCAGCTGGGATCGGGTGTCTCCCTAATTCCTTTTATTCTCAGTGGGCCAGAGGAAAACAGAAAAACAAGAAAGACAAACAAAACCCCCCAAAAATCCAGTTCAAGAAAAATACCTCTTTACTTGATTTTCTTGAATGGAAACCGTGAAGAAGGACATGCAAGGCCCCTTGAGTAGCACCCTCTGCCTGGCACAGGTGCGGGGCCACAGACCGGTAGGGTACCCTGGTGAGACAGGAGGAGTGGGCAGGAGAGCTGGTTACTTTACTGTCTGATGTATCCAAATGTCTTACTTAACTGAGCTAAGTGAATGGCTGATTACTCAATTAATATGTGTCTAGGTGGGTCATGAGCTTCAAAAACTCTTTTTGAATCCAATTAAGAGTACAAAAAAAGAGGGCAAACAAAAGTGCAGTCATGCGTTGCTTAGCAACAGGGATGCATTCTGAGAAACTGTGTCATAGGTAATTCCGTGACTGTGCAAACCTAGACGGCACAGCCTACTCCACACGTAGGCCAGGCTTTTAAAAAATCAGCTAATACTACCCATAAAAAATCTAAGAAAAATATGACAAAAATTAAGCCTCTTAAATATGATGTAGAACAGGGGCTGGCAGCCTTTCTCTGTACTGAGCCAGGCAGCGGATGTCTCAGGCTCTTGTGGGCCACCTGGCCTGTGCCCTGTCCTCTCAGCCCTATTGTTGGGACATAAAAGTAGCCAAAGGACACCCAGAAATGGATGAGCATGGTTGTGTTCCAATAAAGCTTTGTTAATGGACACAAACATTTGAATTTCATGTAATTTTCACATGTTATGAAATAATGTTCTTCTTTTGGATTTTATCCAATAATTTAAAAATGTAAAAACCAGTTATAACTCACAAGCCATACAAACATAGAATCTGGGAACAAGCCGTAGTTTGCTGACTCTGGCATAAACTATTGTGGTAGATTATACGATTTTTCAGAATATTTTCTGGCCCTCTCTAGACGGCCCCTTTCTGTGGCCACAGGACTCACTGAGGCCCATGAAATGTGAGCTGACCTGCTGAGCACCGCTCCAGAGCCGGAGCTCTGCACCCCACTTTCTCTCTGCTCAAATAACCACACCTCCTGTTCAGGGACAAGATGCCAACGGTCTTCATGGCATCTCAACACTGTTTTAGTAGACCCAGCTAAGGGAAGGAGAGAAGACAATGGGACATTGGAAGAGCTAAACTTGTTTGCTTTTCCTGATATTTTATACATGGAAAATTTAATAATGAAACCTTAATAGAATTCTTACGGCATTTTGGTGAGGTGATGGGATATATTAACCAGTAAAAAGGAGCAATACACTGAGATAGGAAAAATAATTCCAATTCATAATATAAAAAATGGAAATGATTAAGAATTAAATTTAATGCTAAAGTTAACTCTAGGAACTATATAAAGAAAATTATAAAATCTTATTACAGGATAAAACAAGATCTGAAAATATAAAAACATCTATTATGTTTTTAGATGTGGTGAAAACTACTATCTTATTAGATGTGAAGATAATATAAACTTATCAATGACCCCCAAATGAATAAATACCTTTGATGTAATTCCAGTTAAAATCCTGATTTTTTGAATTGTATAAAATAGCGATAAAATTTTTGTGAAGTAGTATCTAAAAATACTCAAGAAAATGGCAAGTAAGTATGGACTTACCTTGCTAGTTTTTAAAAAAATTTTAGTCAAGAAACCTGGAAGCTATTAATATATATATACTAAAAGAGTATTTGACTCTGTTAAAATTTGTGAGGCAAAAGATCCTATAAACAAAGTAAAATGACAAATTAAAAATTGGGAATGAAATATTTTCCATGCATAAGTCAGATAACGGGCCCAGGCATTTTCCGCCTCTGTTCCCGGCCTGGTGCTCCACCATGGCGCTGCCCCCCACAGACACCGGGTGTGCCTTGCTGACTGTGACTAGTAGTCTGTCTGTCTCCCACAGTGGAATGGCAGCTACCTGAAGGCAGGGAGTTGTTTGTTTCTCCAACTCCTAGAACAGTGCCAAACTCTAGTATGCACTTAATAAATAGCATCAAATGCATAAATAAATATAAAAATATTATATTGGTAATAAAAAGACAATGCAATAAGAAGGGAGTCAGAGATTATCAAAAGACTGATCACAGAGGAGAAGATCTAAGAAACCAATAAATATATGAAAAGTGTTCCATTTAGTCTTGGTCAGGGAAATGGAAAATAAAGTAAGAACATCTAATTAGAACATCTAATTAGACTGGTGAATATTAAAGATGGTCATAACTTCTACTCCTGGTGGGAATATGTGGAAAGGATATTCACATGTATTATTGGAGGCAATTTGAATTGCTGCCGTATTTTGAGAAAACAATCTAGCATTATGTTTTAAAATAAAATATAATGTATCTTTGGATCTGTGAACTGATTCCTGAGAATTTATTACACGTGAATGAAAACACTGGTATTTAAGGATATGCATACAAAACCAAGGCATAATTTGATCAGGTTTGCCCGCCCTGCTTGCTCTTGGTTTCTTGCTTTTGTTATCTTTTGCCTTTTTCCGTGAAGCTGAAGGCCGAGGTAGCTGAAGGCTGTGCCTCTGAATGCTGAAACTTAACCTTCACTGGCCACTCTATAGACGTTTATAAGTCACCATGGCAATGGACACTTCAGTTGTTTTTCAGGAACGTGGGCTAGCTCCTGTCCAGTTCAAACCAGTTAAGACCACCGACCCTTCCACTGGGCCTAGGCAAGCGCTGCAGAGATGGCCTTTGGACATTGGAGGGCCCAAACTGCACCTCGGATTACTCCAATGACACCCTTTTGTGTACATATGTCCTATGAAATGCCATGAATCCTGATGATGCTTGCTCAGAATAAACCTGCTACTTCATTTTTTCCCACTGCCAATCACCCTTCTTCATGTCATGGACCACCCCACTTCCCTAAACCATAAATACTAGAATTATACAGTTGATCTTCATGAGATATTGTTGGGTCAGAAAAGCAAGATGCAGAAAACGTGTCATATAATACCAAATTGGTAAAAAAAAAAAAATGAAAAAAAACTAAATACATCTGTGTGTGTGTGTGTGTGTGTGTGTGTGTGTGTGTGTCTGTCTGTCTGTCTGTCTGAGTTTATGATTATGCAGAAGAGGGTGTGAAGGAGGGAAGGGAAAAAAGAATTGAATCAATCTATGTATATTTACATGGAAAAGATTGTTAAGAGAATAAGTTACCTAACAATATGTACATGCTTACATTTGCATTCAAAAACACCTGTCAATAGGCACATGCCTAAATATGCACAGAATATGTCTGGAATAACACCAAAATCTTAATGGTGGACACTTGCAGGGAGAAGGGTTTATGGATGAGGAAGGGGAAAGGGGTGATTAAATAAGTTTTCTTTTTATTTCATACAGTTTTAAAAGTTTTTTTTTCTTCGAAACGATGGCAGGTTGCATTTATAATAAAAATGTAAAAAAATCAATAGTGAAGGATGGGATTTACCTTGACTCATTTCCCCCCATTTGTTCACTAGGACCTTCAGGAGCGTTCTGCTGTCCAAACCTCCCGGCCTCCGCCCTCTGGTGTCCCGTGTCTCCCTGGGGGTGTCGGGGTGTGTGAGTGAGTGCCTGGCCGGGAACGCGGTGCTGTCGGAATCGGGACTGGCTTTCTGTGTGTTTGTGGGAATCCTGCAGGCCGGGTCTACTTTGCACAGGCTCCGGGAGGAACGCAGCCTTGTGGACCAGCCTCGAGGGAGAAGTTCCCTGCGCGAAGGACACAGCCCAGCACGTGGCCCAGTGGGCGGAAAGGGGCGCTCAGGGCGCCTTCCCCGCAGGAGCAGCGGGTGTGACAGTGGACTCCCGCGGGGGATCGTCTCCGTCAGGCTGCCCGGGCTGGGCCGTGGGGTGGCGGGCAGGCGCTGGGGCAATGGCCAGTAATTTACTCGCGCGTTCGTTCTCCTGCTCCTTGCCGTTGGCGCAGCCGTTTCTGGCCGGTCTTCGGAACGAGCTGCCACGTGCCCTTCTTGCCCTTCTCCTTGGGGAAGCAGAGTCCGCGTGCCCCGGCGCTGACTGCGGGGTCCCGGGCAGGGCGGGCCGCGCTGGAGAACCGCGTGCCCAGGAAGCAGGGCAGAGCCCGGCGCACAGGCCTGGGCACCTAGGAAAGGCCTCCCAGAAGTGACTCGAGCAGGATGTGGGACGAGGGGCGGGAGCCGTCCCAGCAGGAGCGGGGATGTGCATTGAATAAACGCAGCGTGGGCAGACGGGCTGCTACAGAGCGGGGCGGGCGGGCACGGGTCCCGCACAGCCGGAGCCAGCGCGGCAAGGTCCCCAGTTCACGGCGGTGAGGGCGGCGCTGAGGGACTCCAGTGAGGAGGTGACATGACTCTACCTGCGTTTGACAACAGTAAAGACAGGACTAGCCTCCCTTAATTCCACCTGGTGAGGTGGCTGTGTCGTGTAACTGGGCCCTGACACTGTAGGTTGGCCTAAGATCATTATATGAACATTTTGTCTTGCTTAGTTTGTAGTGGTGACAAAATTTGAAGGGCGATTTCTAATGGTGCTGATTTTATGTGTTGTGACTAATATATCTATGCACATTCCAGAGTTCCTGGATCCTGTCTGATCCGCCAGATGGCGACTTTTGATTTTGTCTTATTTTTCCCAAGACTCCCTTCCAAAAGGAAGCGAGAGGAATAAACTGATTATTACTGAGAACAGTTTTGATATACAAAAGTATAGTCCAGAGAACATTCTAGAACTTTCACATATATCCAGAACTCCTTGGTTTTGCAAGTGAAGTGTGGTGGTTTGTATTGTACTGTATCAACTTGGCCAAGCTGGAATTGTCTCGGAGAGTATACTCACGGTTTGACCCCTGATCAGGGTTGGCTAAAAGGAGGTGTCAGGGGTTGAGTGGCAGAAGCAAGTGAGACCCGTGATGCTCTGAAGGTCACCCTTGAGAGAGGCAGTCCTCTCTCTCCCACTATTGGCCTGGCTGTCCCACGGGGACCCAGGCTCACCATTAGATGTAGAGCCACACCTGCCATCTGTCCCCTGCCTGTTCTCCTCAGTGACCTGGCTCTGCTCCTGCAGCTGGACTTGTGGGCTTCATGAGGACTGCTTGAGGACTTTAGCCTGATCCTCCAACTTCCCCTTTTGTATTCTTATTTTTCCAGCTTTGTTGCAATTTATAAGATCTCATTCCTACAATATACCCCTGAATCCGCCTTTACAAATTGATAAAGGGGTGCAAGGCGACAACTGTGCTAAGGGCCTAGCTAAAAATAAGGCACAAGCCTAGCTAAAAATAATGATAATAACTAGCCACTGTCCCCTGTTTGCTTCTCTATAATTGCCACTCTGGTGCCACATAGCTGGTGGTCATAAAGAATTCTGAGCTTTCTCCATAGATAACATCACCTTTTGAAACCTAGGGGTAGTTTCTGAGATATCGTTAGGTCCGCATTCCAGTGGAATGACTGACCCACCCAGACCAGCGGCCTGACTCAACTGGTTTTGTGCTTATCTGCTGACCAAGAAACTGGTCAGCAAAGAAGACAATTTCTACAACCCTGTATGGTTCCACTCCAAACTCAGCCAATTAACAGATTCAATTGCCTTCAAACTGTCTTTAAAAACCTTGTCTCCCAAATTCTCGGGGAGATGGGTTTGAGGAATTCCTCCCATCTCCCCGCTTAGTGCTATGTAGAAGTATTAAATCCTTCGCTGCTGGAAACCCTGCTGTCTCAGTGCGTTGACTTCCTCTTGGGAAGCGGGCAAGTGAACTTGGTTAGGCAGTAATACCCCTTATTTCACAATACTCATAATGGCTTTACATCTCTGATTAAACCCTGACTGAAGAAGAATTTGGTAGCTAAAACTGGGTTGCTTCAGTAATAGAAGCCTAAAAAATGTGCCCTTGGGTCTGATTGGTGGGCAGAGACCTGAAGGTTTCTAAGGAGATGGTTATTGAAAGCTTGAAGGACAATGAGAACGTTTTTATGGAAGGCTGGCGGAAAGGAGATCCATGCCATGTAGTGGGGGGACATTTGCTGAAGTTCCAGGCTGCAGTAACATGGAAGTTAGGCTGGTTGCTAATGAACTCATGAATCTGACCAAGGAGATTTCAAAACGGAATTTTGGAAATGCCAACTGGCTTCTTTTGGCTGTTTATAATATATTATGTGAGAAGATAGTTGAACTATAGGCAACTATCTAATTTTCAAGCAGGATTTAGAGGAAATAAAAAAATTGAGTCTATGACTACTAAAATAGTAGTCTATGACTACTTTAACCAATAAAAATATGAAAGAAGTGAGATTTGGAGCATTTGAGTTAATATTTAAAGAATACCTACAGCTTCAGCTTCTTCCCCCTTGAGGAAGCTTGTCTGCTGGAGGAAGCTCTAGCAGCTACTGAAGGGACCAGCATGAAGGAAGAGCAAGGCCCCTGGCCAGCGAGGGGGCCAGCCGAGCTCCCAACCCAGCTAGCACCAACCTACCGGCTCTGGAAAGGAGCTGTCTTGGAAGTGGCCACACAGCCCATGCTGAGCTGCTCCAATGGACACCAGAAGAGCAAAAAGCAAAGGCAAATCCCCGCCAAGCCTGCCCCCATTGCCAAGTTGTGAGCAAAGAAATGACTAATTTTGCTTCAATCCACTAAATGCTGGGATGACTTGTTATGCAGCAATAGATAACCTACACCAGAAGTAATTTTCTTCTCTGAAAAATTCACTTATTGCTAGAAATTCTCAACAATGAATTTAAAATGGGAAACACTGACAAGTAAGAGGGAGTTGCAAAAAAGAATGGATTAAAAACTATTAGGGAATGGAGGCAGGTAGAGGGAGCTTGAATGTTTTTAGAATAGCATAAATATTCAATGTATAATCAATATTTGATATTAATTTGATTCATTTGAGGCTTGTGATCCATTTAAAGGAAAAGTTTTTAAAAAGTATGCAAAATCTTATCATTTGAAAGAAAAAAAAAAAGAACGAAGTATGATGTCCTTTCTGAGAATAAGTTGCAAACCCAGAGAGTGAGGGACTGGTAGGTTGGTCCAGAACGAGGTCTGGATCTAAGCGTCGAAAAAGAGCACTTTTCTTATTTCAATTCACGTGGTTCTATTCTGGTTGGAAAACTAAATCTTATCCAATAGAATCTGTTCATTTTTTTTATTTTGAAGTATAATGGGGATACAAATATTTTTGGTTACAGGAATCACTTTTATAACGCTTGAGTCATGGTTGTAAGTGTGCCCATCGCCCAGATAGTATTCATTGTGCCTATTAAGTGGGTTATGGCTCATCCCCCCACCCCAGTTCATTTTCGCTACGTTCACAGTTGATTCTGGAGCTGGGCTGAATCGATTCAGTGCGGAGCTATTGGGCAGGAAGGCTGTATTCATTGGTGTTAGACATTTGGATATGCCGGAAGAGAAAAACCAACATCCCCAGGCGACATAAACTAAGATTCATGGGGATTCATTTCACTGCTTCTGCACTCAGGCCAGGGCCAGGAGAGTGTGAACATTTTGCCAGAAAACTAACATGTTCATCTCCCATGATGTGGGGATGCGGGTGTTTAGCCCGGCATCTGCCTCCCACCTCTCCTCCACGCTGCTCCCCGCGCAGAGCGCTTCCTCTCGCTGTGTGTGAATGAAGCGCCTAAGACGAAAGACAGCAGAAGAGCAGCAGCAGGTGTTCAGTTTCCGTCTTGTCTTGTTCTCCCCAACCCCTCTAACTCCCTTCAGGCAGTGGAAGATAATTTGGCTTCCTAAGGATCCCAATGTGGTGTAATTTAGAATCACTTGGAACCATTGCCTGGTGTGGACGAGATCTTTGTCCATGATTTCACAAGCAGGACTCCTGCCGAGTTGGACGGGGCTGCCGGGAGGACTGTGTGGGTGGACGTGTACTTTCTTGCAGTAGCAAACTCGTCTATCCTCACCTTGGACGACCTCCCCCGAGGATTCTGGTTAGGACTATGCAGTGAGGACTTAGAAGGTTTACTTTGGTAGGGACTATGTTTATTTACATATTATGTATCTCAGAGTCTTACAGTTTTGAAACAATCAATGATTCTTTTTTTAAATAGCAAAAGAAAGAATGGCAAGTGAGTATTGGAACTCTATATAAATCCTGAACATCGCTTGCAACCAAGTACAGGGACCATTGACCAATAGCTAGGGGGAAACTCTGGTCTCTCAGTGCTGTGCTGGCACCAGTGATTATGATGAAAATTTGGTAAATTCTTTTCATAAGTGGGAAAGTTCCCAGGCCAGCTGAGGGTCTGGAGGCCCTGAAGCTTAGAAATAAGAAGGGTGCCACAACAGTTTTACTTATGCACAATCTCCATGTTGTCAGGGGAAGAACACTGTTGAAGCATCATACATTCATTCAACAAACATTCACTGGAAATCTATTTACCAGATACTGTGCTTATTCTGGGGATACAAAGACTTTTCTGTCCTCAAGGGGCTCATTGTTTGATGAGTTGTAAGTGTATCACTTTTTCCAGTGTAATAAGAATGATGTTTAAATGTATACAAATATTTGGTAAAACAAAACAAAGGCCAAGAACAAAATATGCCAGTCATTATCTGAGTATTGTTTTTGGAGCTGGAGGACTGGTGTATTTCTTTGTTTATTAACCCGCACCTTTTCTTACCATATCTCCCTCCTGCCATGTATAAGAACAACTTTCTACTGAACTTTTCCATTTTCCTTATCTACTCATGATATAAAATAATAGATGATTCCTGAAGGCACAGTGTACACACTCGTGGGGCAGTGTGGAGGGAGGCCGATGCACACAGCGGCAAACTGTCTGGGATCTAGAGTCACTCTGAGTGGTTTAAAAATATATTCGTGCAACTTGGTGGTCATGAGAACTTGCCAAATTACGTAGTTCTCTAAGCCTCGGTTTCCTGACCTACAACATGGGGATGGTGTCAATAGTATTGGTCTCCTGGGGATGTCGTGAGGACTAAAAGAAAGAGGCTGTGTAAACTGATTAGAACAGGGACTCGAAAGTAGCCGATAGATGTCATCCTTTTTCCTTTGTGCAAGAAAATCACAGGAGGCAACAAAGAGGACTTTTGTGAGAAAGGGAGTTTTGGTAGAAAATTGAAAATTTTTTAAAAGATAATTTAGAATACAGTCTTAGATTTAGAAATTATGAACTATTAGAACAAAGTCCCTAGAAATGCTCAAATTCAACCATTTCACTTATAAAGTTCAAAGTGACATGCCCAGGGTCGTGCGGCGGGCTTGGGGCAGAGCTAGCAGTAGAGCTCAGGTTTCTGGACTCACCTTCCCGCCTGCCCCGCCGAGTCTGTGTTGTCCTCTTCTGAGGTCATGCCGTCACAGGGCCAGATGTGCCCCTGCAAGTGCACCTCCAGTGTGTGGCTGGGAGTGCGTGTGGGCTGCTTTGCTCTGACTGTTTTCTGATGGTGGCCTGGATCTTGGCTTTTCTAACTCCAGTACAAAATGAATTATCTAGAAGCTGACCAAAATTTGGACTGACTTTCAGGAAGAACTGCCAGAGGAAGTTGTGCCACTTGCTGATCTGTGTTCTGGAGACCCTGCATCCTATCGATAAGTAAACAGGATGCTTTTGTGAGCAGCCTAGCAATTAACTCTCAGATGCTCCGAGGCTGGGAAATGCAACATTATGATTGTCATTATGTCAATGTATTGGCTAATGGAAAGTTAGCACATGTTGTAATCCAGTGGCACCACTTAGGGAATTAGAATTTAATGAAAGATAAAGTGCGAGTCAGTTAGCTATTGATGTATGACAAACCACCCCGGCACTCAGTGACTTGAAAAAATTATCACTGAGAAGTTCTTCTGGTCTCTGCCAGGCTCCCTTATGAGTTTGCAGTTAGTTTTGGGTCAGCCAGGTGAGTCTGCCTGTCTTGGCTGGGCTCTCAGTTGCTGGCGGTGGATGGGCTGGGAGCCGGTCTGGGTTGTCCTCCACTGGCCTCCGTGTGTCTCTGCTCCGCACTGTCATTCACCCCCAGTGGGCCAGCTCAAGCCTGTTTACATGGCAATGGCAGGGTTTCGAAGTGGAGCAAAAGTACACTGGTTTCTTCAGACCTAAGCTTGAAACTGGCACCCCATGGCTTCCCCCACTTTCTATTGGCCAAAGCAAGTCTTAACACCACTCATACTCGGGGGTGGGGGCGTGGGGGAGAGACCCCACCTCCTGATGGGAGGAGCTTCCAAGGCACATGGCGAAGGGCACAGAAGAATCGCCCCAGGTGTACAATAAATCTATCCTGGTTTGTGTAGTGGAAGCAATACAGATTGTGGAGTCAGATTTATGATTGATCACAGTTCTCTGCTTACTAATTTTATCTCCTTAGATAAGTTGGCCATTAACCCATCTTATAAATGACATGTACTTGGTGTTCATTTCTTTCCCATTAACACTATGTATAAAATCAATTATGACTTTCTTTGTATTATAATGTGCTGTGAACTCAATTGTGTCTCCCCAAAATTCATATGTTGAAGCCCTAACCCCCAGTGTGACTGTTTGGAGACAGGGATTTTGGGAGGCAATTAAGGTTAAATGAGGTCATATGATCAGGACCCTAATCAAGAAAGATTGGTGCCCTTATGAGAAGAGGAAGACACCCAGATCTCTCTCTCTGTCTGCATGCACATGGGGAAAGTCCCCACGAGGACATGGTGAGGAGGCAGCTGTCCGCAAGGCAGAGACCATCCGATGGCAGCTGGATCTTGGACTTCCAGCCTCCAGAACCGTGAGAAAACAAATTTCTGTCTTTTAAGCCACCCAGTCCGTTTATTTTGCTGTGGAAGTCCCAGCAGATGAATACATGATAGACGTAATGTATAAAAATATAACATGGTATATCTTTTTTGAAAATCTCAAAATATTATCTCAAAATATTATCAGTATGTATTTTCAATATATTATTGTGCCTTAGGATCATTGTTATGAACATTATGTCTTTGCACCATAAGTGTGTGGAATGGTTAATAAAGATTTCTATTTAACAAAATGACTCACAAAAAAGTTTACTGTTAATGTATGTGATGAGAAATAATTTATGTGCATATTTAACTGTACATATATGTATATTTAATCTGTGTCTAATACTCACATATTTAATAGTCATGCCTAACAGCAACTACACACAGTGGCTACTGAAAACATTTTCGTTGAATGAAAATGAATAAATCTTGTATACTGGGACGGAAGGGAAGGCACAGTTTTCTCATTTTAAGAACCAAGGGCTTGTGCCTCCTGGAGGAGTCAGAGGATGGGGTCCCTCATCCCACATTGACTAATTCCATTTTGCAGTTTTCTTCCCACGCTCTAACCAGCTTCCAGGACCACTGCGTAGGTGGCTGCTTTTGCTGCCTTCCGATTTTCACCGGTTTCTCTGTATATGATGTTTCCTGTGCTTCATTTCTACCTTTTCGTTGCTTCTCCTCTGGAAGAGGTGACTTGGTGAAAATTTGGACTCATATCCGTAGCCCCTCTCAGTCTCTGGTGAGGACTGGGTGGCTATGTGGCGTGTGGCAAGACACTAGGACAGCTACAGCCTCCCTGGGCTTTTCCAAAACTTTGCCCCAGAGCTGACATCCTTCACTGGCAAGATCTCCTTAATGACAGCAGTCGTAACTGGCCTTGAAGTGAACCATAGCGTGTGGCAGTATGCTCTGCTCTGACCTGGAGCTGTGACTGCTTTAGGGTCTGGTGTGTCATGTCTCAGCCTTGGAGGCAATGAGGATGAGCCGATGAACTGGCAGAAGATATGCCTGGTGGGCTCACCTGGGGTGGGACCTGGCATCAGCAGGGCTTGAACATGTCCTGATGGGAAGGAAAGGGTGTTGTTGATGGGCAGAGGTTGAAGGTTGGCATCCAGATGGGTGCTGTAGCAGGACTGGTTGCCACAGTCTCCTGTGGGCATCCTTTGGGCAAAGTGGACTAATTCTTGATTGACATATAGACGGCAGGGTCAGCGCAAGGGGAGCACAGGGTTTGGGGCTGGTTTGAGACCACCACACTGAGCCTGGAATGTGGCTTGCTGCTCAACAGAAACTTGTGGCCCACTGTTATATTTTATCTTCTGCAACTGAACCCCTTCCTGGAGGGTGAGTGTGTGAGTCAGTCCTTGGCCCCACAGGGCTCAGTTACTGCAGCGAGCTCCCTTAGGTAACTCCCATGTCAGGTGTGTTCTCAACAATCAGGCATCCCTCAGTGGGGCCTCTCTGGGATGGGCCTTCCCTGCAGGACAGGGGCCTCATTGCCAGAATCTTCTTTCCTCCCACCCCTTCTCCTCCCCACGTTCCCTCTCTCTGGAGCAGGGCAGGCAGCACAGCCCTGGGCCCAAGATCTTGACCATGAGGAGGTTACGCTTCAGACCACAAGTGCAGGAGGGCGTGCTGTGCTTGGCAGGTGAGCAGTGACGGGGGAATAAACATGGAGCCCCTGGAGATTCCTTGCCAACGCGACTCTCGAAGTCTTAGCAGTCGTTGAGGCAAAAATAGCTCAATGAGTGGATCTTCTACATTCATGCAGGTCCTGTTCACTGTAGTCCTCTTAGGAATCCAGGGATGCCCTGTGCCTCTCCTAAGCTGTGTCTTTCTTGCAGTGAGTGCCCCTCCCAGGGCCCATGTCCTTCTACACACCTCGCCTGCGACCTACAGCGCCCAGTGTGTTTCACCGCCTGCCGCGAGGAAGCAGCCTGCAGACCGTAGGCTGGTGGGCGCGCAGCATGGAGACAACTTGATTGCAATCCTCTCTGTTAAAGTTACCATCCCATGTAAGCCTGGCAGCTTTTTCTTCTCTCTCTGCTTCACCTATGAATCTGGCAGGATTCACTGTCCACCTCTAACTAATGAGTACAAACAGCTATTCTTTGATGGTACCACGTGTTGTAAGTACTGGCTCAAATTCAGCCCTCCAAAATTCTCACGCGTTTACTTTCTAACCCCTTCCAACTTAAACTGAAATTCTAATTAATTACCATCCCTCAGGCATTGACTGAGGTCAGCTCTGGAGGCTACATTTTCTATCCCCAAACTGCCTAGTCGCCATCGGCTCTCAATTTCTCCGGCCTATGGCCAAGCTAATGTTTTATGACAGTCTGATTTCTTCCCTAGGTAATTCCTCCCTGCTCTAAACTTCCATAGCCACAGTTTGTACCACTCTGTGGAACTTTTTATCTATGCTGGGGTTTGTGGTCACCCCCACCCCGACTTGCTGCTCAATAGAAATTTGCAGCTGTCCTAGCTACTTGTGTAGTTGCCCAGTATCCTCTGCTGGGACCCGCCTCAGGCTCTTTGTAGCACGCAGCCCTACATCTCTTGAGAGATGTTCCCGTGCAAGTGTCCGATTACTCTGCACTACTGCATGTGCAGATCCAGTGAGAGCACATGTCTGGATAATGGCATCCAACATACCATGAGCCTTTGCCATGTTCTTGGCGTCGAGCTGAGTACTTTACATGCCATTTTCATTTGACTCTCATAACAACCCTGTGGAGAAGTTATTATTAACATTTATTTTCCAGGTAGGAAGACCGAGGTTTAAACAGGCCAAGTGACTTCCCCAGAGTGTGATCACACAGCTGGCAAGCAGCAGAAAGGAGATTCAGATTTAGACCTGCCTCATCCTGAAGTCCCAATGCTCAATCATCTCTTCATGTGGCCTCTTGCAGTGCTGAGCACCAGGCCAAAGTTTGCAAGCTTTTGATGGATGGTGGCTCTTATTTTTACCCTTAGTTTACCCCCAGGCTCATGCATGAGGGCAACTGGGGATCTGCGTTCTGTGGGCTCTTAACAAATGCTGTGACGAATCTCCTGGTCCCCAAACAGAATGAGGCTTGCCAGAGTTAAACCATAGTAACCTTAAGTTATCAAATGTTCTTTTCCTTGTTGCCAGGGAAACATTGTTGCCTTCTATCTACTGAATAATCACTGCAATGCATTCACTTTTTTGACGTCTGCCCCTCATGGCCAGATGTTTGTTCTTTAACAATGATGACTCAATCCTGAAGGTTACCACTCACCCTTCCGTTTTGTGCCTGGCTTAGTTAAGGCCTCCTTCCTTCCTGATAGCTTATTTTATTTGCCGTAAGGAATTATCTTTCTGTCTTCTTGTAAGATATTTGGACCTTTAGGACTGCTCAGGCCTTTTATTCTGTTTATAAATGAAGGGTTCCCCTGTGTTGCTATGCCCTTCTTGGAATTTGACATTCTGTACTGATTTTACTCAGTCGCATTTTAGAATCCAGACACTCTGCACTGCCCACAGCCCCCTCTCATGTCAGCGTGGGCTTCAGAGACTTAGATTCCCAGAGGTGTTACGGAACTAAGAGGAAATACCTGCGTGCCTCAGTTTCTACAGCAGTATACGAAATGGAAAAACACGACGTGTTCCAGTTAACTGAAGGCTATGCTCACCTCCAACCGTTACCTAGGAGATGTGATTCCTTACCCGTTGTTTCCATTTTCCTCCTGAAGGCGGTTTTTGTAATGAGTCCCAGGAACATTTTCCCAGAGTGCTCCAAGTTTGGGTCCTGTTCTACAGCACAAAATGGCAGCTAAACCAGAGAAGTCGCTCGAGTTCGAGAGAGTTCAGTGATTGGAAAGGGATATGAAAAGAACAGAATCTATGAGTTGGCTGAGGAATTAAGCCAAAATAATATTGACATATGTTAAAATTGAGAGCATATTATGTGCCCCTTTAAGACAAATAACCTGTTCCAACTGTTAAAGGAAAAAATTATTTGATGACATTT
>CAUYRT010056553.1:0-11547 GCA_963574885.1 Lepilemur ruficaudatus
CATTTTCCACTTATCAACATTTATACATTTTTATTATTTTTCACCTTCTCAGAATCTCCTCACTTTATCATGGCTTTGTTCATGGGCGGCTTTTCCTATTTTGATTAGAAACTTTTCGTTTTAGAAAATAAACTGAGATACAGGGATTGCAGTATTTTTTAGAGGCAGCCCAGGTGCCTGTTAATCACCCTAAAAACTGAAATGACAGAGTTCTCCATCACAGTCTTTTGAATCAGCTATCAATCTCTCAAAGATCATTGACCGAACTATTTATAAATATCTCATCTCTTTCTGTTTTGTTCACAGTAAAATTAATATTAAACATCTTTATTTTCATAATTAAATATATATAATATATACATATATACATATATATGACCTGCGAGAATGTGGAAAACATACTCATTGCATGGAAGTTTGGATGATTCATCTTATTCCTATCCTAAAGATTAAACAATTGTATAAGTATACTTGAAATCTTGCATTTTTATACAAATTATTACAAAGTCTTTAGGAAAAAGGGCAGAGTTTTGAAATTTTACATACTAGTGTCAATAAACTACCTTGACAGAACTATTTTCTACAACAAATGTTATTTCTTTGGAAAGAAAAAAGAAATGAAATTAGAAAATTTATAAAAACCTTAATTGACAGTTTTTACTTCATATTTTAAGTTTTTGAGTTGAATTTTAATTATTCAGCACCCCCACAGTAACCTAATATTTTAAATGTACAAGAAAAGATAAAAATAAATCAAAATAATTGTATAATTATCAAACATGTTTTAAAATTTCTTTAATATATGACTTACTTTAAAAGTTGTACTCATCTTTAAAAGGACATAAAATCAGTGCTCAAAATAAGCAATGAATCAACTATTCCAATAAAAGCAGCTGGCAAATTACTACTTATAAAATAATGTTTAATAGTACCTTAAACTAATGAAATAAAAGAATTCCGTTGAGTCGTAATCATTTTTCCATCTCTGCAAATTCTCTGTGTAAGTAATGAACTAATACTTCATGCCTCTGTGGCGTAACCTCTGCATGTTATTATTTAGCTGATCGTCCTTTTGTGGGAGATTATTTTAAGTAGAACTGTTACTGTAAATGAACTTGCTTAAACGTATGGTTCTAAATTAGTGAACATAAATTACAGCTCCATGATTTGTCATCATTTGGGTTTATATAGGATTACATTTAAATACATTATAATTGAGAAATGATTTGAATACTTCATGTTCAACAACTCCGATAAGTTATCATCCCTACTGCTATATTTAGTTCCTTTGGGGGACTATAGCTTCGGCAATTCATTGTTAGCTAAAAGGAGCACAGCGTAAATAGTACCTCAATTATGGAAAGACATACCTCAAGCCATCAAGCTCACTGAACAGAAGATATTTATGGAAAAAAGCAAAAGAAACCCTGCTGTGACTAGATGCAAATGCTCCAGTTTATAGTTCTAGTTATGATCTATATTAATATCCTCCACAGTGACATCAATCTTCAGGGCATCCAAGAAGAATTTACCACGCATCTTAACATGCCTCCGTGCTTCAGCTAGCGACACAATTGTTTCTCATTCCAGAAACTCCACTTTTGTTGTAAAGTGTGGCACTCTCCTGAGGGGAGAGGTTTTAGGTGTTGAAGATGCTATTGTGTCATAAATGTACAAGGAAGCACAGAAACAAGTAAGAAATGACTGCCTTTCATGTAGGTTCAATAGAGAATATGAATTTTATAATGGTATATGCAAGTGAGAGTTACATGCCAGGGAGAAAAGATTAGAAGATTTCATTTATCTCTGGAAAAAAAAAAAACATTTTCAGACATGTTACCTGAAAAAATCTGCCTGAAGTATACACGAAAGACTGCAGGATTTTAAAAATAAAAATTTGGCATGGGTAAGATCAGGCAGTTGGCGGAGAGAGGAGAACATATAGAAACTTAACTTGTTCAACGTTCTTAAGAAAATAGTGTCATCTATACCTATTTCATATTCTCTTACCCTTCAAACATCAGGATTAATATTTGTTTCATTTATAAATGAAATTTTCATTCAATTTACTGAGCATCTCTAATGTGCTGAAGGTATGTGTAATTCTCTTAGTTTCTGCTTTTGCTTCATTTTTAGCATCATTTTTAGCTCTTATTTTCTTACCAGCTCCACAGTATAATCCACTGTTACAGATTATGCAGTGCTCCTACATGTTAGCCTGGGTATCAAAGCCATCTACTAAAAATAGGAGTCATAATATTTGGCTTCAAACAATGTATATCTGTTAATTTTAATGAAAATAAAATTAGTTAAAAGTCAAGCTAATTTATATGAAATAAATGTCTTAATAGAAGTTTAAGGTGTGAACTTTTAAGTCCCAAAGGAAGCAGTGTTGCATGAAAAATATATCTATTATTAACAACCTGCCCTTCCAGCCCTAGGTCAGGCAAAAGCTGAACACCATCAAGTGAGGGAGGAATCACCAGTGTGCTAACCAGGGTCATTCATAAAGTTGTGTCTTATCTTTCCTACAAAATATTTTAATTGACACTTTTTTCCAAATGCCTAATTTTTCTCCACTAACCAGATCATGCCCCATATCTGCTCTATAGGAGTCAAAAGAAAATTAATACACAGATTCTAAGTGTCATTATTCATCTCTGGTAAAACTGTTATTTGTAGATAAGTGAATCTGCTTCTTTTTTTTTCCTATTTGCTGGGGGGAATGGGAGAAGGTCAAAGGCAGCAAGGAGACACTCTAGATTCAAGATGTTCCAAATAAACTCAAAGAAAATAAGCTGCAGGAAAGTCAGCTTCCTGCAGGAAGGCAGAACACCTAGGACTCAGTTGGCGGCAGATGGTCTCCCTGAAGTCTGTAAATATTACACATAACGGCATGAAACAGCAATTCTTGATAAGTTGATGCCCCAAAGAAAATAGAGGAATTTTATCATCTACAAATATATATATATATTTGCAGAAATGAGAAGTAGGCTCATCTTAGGGTATATGACATGGGAGACAGTATTGGGATAAGAACAAATTGGCATATTTTACAGTTGAAAAAAGTAAGGGGACGGAGGGAGGAAAAAAAGGAGAGACGGAGGCAGAGAGGGAGGGAAGAAGGAAGGAAACGTGAGAAGAGAAAATCCTTTCCTTGAAAGGTGTGGACCCAGTGGGCCCTGATTCAAGGATGAGTAAGAAGATAAGAAGCTGGATGGGAAAAGCCTTGTTTGTTACAAATCCTACACCTAAGGCTGGGGAATATCTAGTGTAGGGAAAATATACCTATTTCTTACATGTGACTAAGGGCCAGGTACTGCGCTGGTCTCTGGGAATATAGCAGGCAACACAAACTCTGAGGCTCATGCCCTCAGAGGGCTTAAATTCTAGTGTGTGGGGAGAAGATAATAAACAAAAACTATAATATAATATTTCTCTCAGTGATAAATACTTCGAAGCAAAATAAGAAAAATAAAAAAGCAAGGGAAATAAGGACTAACTAGGGAGAGAAGAAAGTATCACTTAGGACGTGATCTAAGCAAAGACCTGAATGAGGCAAACAAGCCACTGGGCCAGCTGGGGGAAGGTGATTGATTGATTGCACTCCGGGAAGAGTCAATGCCAGGACTGAGCCATCAATACTCCCTATGCGTGGAAGGAACAGCGAAGAGCCTGGCATCGCTGTAGCATGAGTCCCAGAGTAGATGAGATGAAGGAGGCAAAGACAGACAGCAGGCTACATAGAGGTTATGGAGGACCCAGGAGTGTACTGTGAGGTGGGAAGCCATTAGAGCGTTTTGAGCAAAGGAGTGACATATTGTGACATGTGCTTTAAAAAGATCTCTCCGCTTGCTGCAAGGAAACTAGACTGAGGAGTGACAAGGGAGGAAGCAGGAGATCAGTTAGCAGGGTTTCATATGTATATTTCTCTGCCAGATGACTGCTGGTACAACTTGCCAGGTAACAAAGGGAATTAGTTATACTTCATTTACCAAAGTGATTCCAAGCAGATCATGTCATGTTAACTTTTTTAGGTGTTATTTTATTGCAAAAACAATATTTAAAGAAACCCAGAAATTCAAGGCAAAAAATTATCTATTCAAACAAAATTATCTATTCAAAAATTTGTCAATTTTTATTCTTATGTGTTTCTGTCTAATATCATATAGGCAGTAATTTTATAAATAGAATTATATAATCTATACCTTTATCTTTACAGTCATTTTTAACATTTCACCATGTATGTGCATTTTCCTACTTTTATTAAGAATTTTTTCCTAGCTCTCTCTATTTTTTTTTTTCTTTTCTAATTCCCTTCCTCTACCTCCAAATAACCAATATGAACAGGCTTTGGTGAATAGTTCCATTCCTTTCTTGATGCATAAACGATTCCTTTAAAAATAAGCTAGTCTCTAAAAGTATTGTTCTGCCTCCATAAAATATGCTGTGATTTTTTTATAAGCCTTGCATTTCTGCTTGTTAGAGAGTCTAAGGTTTTAATGAGTTAATGCTAGCTTCAAAAAAAAAATATCGCCCAAACTATTTGAAGGAGAAACAACAGTGTTTAATGACATTAATAAAGGCAAACCTGTTTAAGTACGGTATTTCTTTTTTTGGCCCATTTGTTGTCTGGGTCATGAACTTCCATTCTCTTTCTTCTTCTAAACTCTCCCCGCAGTTCTTTTCAAACGGGAATGGTCTGTTTGTAAATACATTTGCTATTTAAAATGTATTCCAAGAATGGTTTTAGTGAAGCTTATTATGTGAATTGCATTTGCATTACTAAGTAATAAGTACTTACTCCAAGTACTGTTTGTGCATGGCCATCTGGTTTAATAACACATCCAAGGTTAAGACAGCTCCCCAGGGCTCCACAACTCACTGAGCTCCCTGAGAGGACACCACTAAATCAGCAGACCCAGAATTTGAAAGCACACAGCTTCCAAACTGTTCATTGGCCCTGAAAACATCTTCCTCCCTTTGGAAATCATAAAAATGGATGGCTAAAAGTTTAGGATCCAAAACATTTTATTTAGCCCTTAGCCCCAATATACAATATTTGGAGGAGAATGTTGGTGCTTTGCTATCCTGAACGTTTTATTTTCCTAACGTTATTCTCACTAAATTATTTAGACAAAGAAAAAATGTGCTGGTAGGAATGAGTGCATTCTTATAGTTTCCCAGGAGATAATTATTGGGTGCAGTGGAAGGATCTAATCCATTTTAGTGGCATTCAGTTAGGAAATGTATCAATCATTATTTGCCAAAAGAATAATTTTGTTAAATAAGTATCTTCAAAAAATATTTTCTTTCTTTGAAATATTTTAGGTATATAATCTTCAGGTTTTATATTCTCTCTTGCTTTGGGGGGGCTAAACAATCTCTATAGGAAGTTCCAAATTGAGTTTATGAATTTTTATACCAATAAATATATAAATATGTATATATATGACATACACACATGCACATATATCTTTTCTAAGAACTCTCCAGTACAAATATTTTGTGTTTAATATGTTTTATTCTTGATAGCCATTATTAATATTTTCCAGATAAGCCTATAGCAAGTATTTGGAAAAATACAAATTCATATTCAACAAAATATTTTTCATTGCATTATCCTACTACCAAAAGTTTGTTACTTCTATTTTATTTCTGCTGAAGGAAAAATCAATGCACAAATACACAATGTCAGTCAGCCTGCCCCTGAGATCTTTTATAAAGACTTTACTTTTTGCTCCAAGTACATGATTAAGTGAGTGCCCTCTGTCCTTAGTATATATAATACACTAAAAGCCTTGAATCCAATCCTTTAATCATCAATGCTTAAAGGAAACATTCTGTTCTGTGTTCTCTAGATAGGTTATCAGCTGTACCTTTAAAAATGACTTTCTATTTTAGAAAGTGAATTTCCAAAAAGAATTATCATGAACTGAAGATCTGAGAGAAGCTCTTACCCAGTTGGACTTGAATAAATTAATTTCCTAGTCATAAAGATCCTTGATTTTCTCTTCACATTTGACTCATATATTTAACCAGAAACAAAGAATCAATTTATAAGCAAACCAAGTGTCTCCATGAATCTAAAGAACTAAATCTGAAATCTAAACTTATCTAGCCAATTTATTTCACAAAACAATCGGCCTCGTAACTCATGATTTTTCAACACCAAACAATGCTTAACAGAACTCTAAATGGGCATCCAAAAGTTCATCATGTCACACTGATCAAGAAGAAAATGCTAATGTGTAAGGTGATCTTTTTAAACACCTTGTTTCTATCACAAATTTAAAGAATATGTTACAAATTATTAAGCTATTATATTCAGGAAAAACTACCTTACTTAGATGTCCTCTTTAGGAGCTTAGTTTATTTTACAATACTTTTAAAATAGAAATTTTAGTTTATATCTTCGGTCAACTATGGCAGGCAAATGAAAATTTTCAGAAGAGTATTTTTGAGGCCCTAGCGAACAAACATTCCCAACATTCATGCCATTTTGGCTCTGACTGGGTAAAATTAAAGTAGCCTATTTATTATTAGTCTATTTCAGGACTAGGGAATATAAGCAGAAGTTGTAGACAAAGACTTTCAGAGATGCAATGAAATCTCTGAGTTAGGCAACATGAAATTGCCACTTCCCAGTAGGTTTTCATTGATGGAGGAATGTGTTCACTCTGACACTTACGAGCAGAAGCTCTCCTTTTTGTCAAAAGTTAAAGTGCATTTCCTGCATGTAACCAATACAAACAAACAAACAAAAAACCTAACTGGGAAGATGTACTTGCTGTTTCTTATCATATGAAACTTTATCCCATAAGCTAATATGTCTTTTTCACTGATATAATTAGGTAAACATTCTCAGATGCTTCTTGATTCTTCTTAATTACATCAGATTAAATAAAGCCTGATAAAGCCTTCAAATCTTAATCTTTAATTTATTTTTAACCAATGAAAGAATTGCATGTTGTGCCCGCCTCCCCACTTCCAATTTATGTGTTAAATTCTAACTCCCCAGGAAGCCCCTTTCCCCCTCTGCCATGTGTGGACATTAAGAAACCAGAAAGCAGGACGTCACCAGGTAACTGATTCTGCCAGAGCTTTGATCTTGGACTTCTCAGCCTCTGAAACTGTGAGAAATAACTTTTGGCCGTTTATAAACCGAGTAGTCTATGGCACTTTTGTTACAGCAGCTCAGACTAAGACAAAGAACTATTCTGAAGGGTAATCCCTAGGGAGATAATTTCACCATGATACATCCTTAGTTCCTCTGAAGCTTCTGCAAAATAGCAAACTACAGAACACCTTAATCACACTAAAAAAATTCTTATCGTGTTCCTCCAGCTTTCAACCTGGCTCTTCTTGTTCAACTAACTCTTGAAATTTTGGTCATTCTCAAGAAAAACCTCTTTAGTAACAAAAATCTAACATTCTTTGCATTGTCCAGATGATTCTCAACATGCAACAGAATTTTAGTCAAGGGTGCTACTATTTATAGCCCTTCATATTTATTTCTTTTAAGAATTTCAGTAGTTATTCTAAAAAATGTGAATTCATGTTTTAAAATAACTTCATAAGCCTAAAAGCATGGATTGTGCCTGTTCAATTTGAAATTACTCTTATGCCAGTTCATATTTGGCAGATTATAATTTTCATTATTATTGACTTTTTTCTGCTGGTGTAAGGAAAGTTATATGAGTGGGAAGCAGCTAGTATATATCTGTCAGGAATATCTTTTGGAAATTAGGTAGATTCAGAGTAGTATCATATGAATTTTTTAAAGACCGTTAACTATGCTCAATTATGACATTTCAAGCTGTGTGTCTTTAATCAAGTTATTTAAGCTCTTTGTGACATGGTCCCTTTGGCCCTCTGAAGGTTCTCCGAAAAATCACTGACAAAATATAGATTAATTGGAGAGACTTTAGAATGGGAGGCTTATTTAGAATGAAAGTCTTTAAAATAAAGATCCAAAGATGTAGGGGAAATTGTCCATTTTTATGCTTAGGTTTAATAAAGTATGGACAGCCATGTAGAAATATAATTAGACAAAAAGGGTATGATCTAATGTTAATAGACTGAGTGGGGAAACACAGCAAGACTGGTCTGTCTAGATTCTTCTTGGCCTCTCCGAGCATGCATTTCTTCCTTCTGGGTGTGAGCAGGGCCCTCTCTGGAGTCTTATGACCTACACTCAAACAAGATAGGTCTGACAGTTTCTTTATGAATAGTTTTTACACAGAATGATTTTAGGTTTTATGGCTGGCTTTTGAGAAAAGGGAGTCTAGTTTTCTTCCCCAAGTCTGCCTTGGGGAAGAGGGATTCTAGTTTCTATGGCTAGTCTTGAGGGGGAAAGGGACGGAGAGACAGGAGGGCAGAGGAAATCTTTTGCTTCTGAAATTGCTCTTGAAGGCTTCATTCTGAGCTACTGTCTTCTGAGCCTCAACAGTTTCCTAATTTTTAAATGTGTGTAATAATATTATCTAGTTCATAGGTGCTAGGAACTGAATTGTGTTCCCCCAAAATTCATGTTGAAACCCTAACCCCAATAAGACGGTGTTCGGAGATAGGGCTTTTGGGAGGTAATTAGAATTAGATGAGGCCATGAGGGCGGTGCCCTCGTGATGGGATTAGTGCCCATATAAGAAGCTACGTCAGAGCACTTGCTCTCTCTCCCTCTCCGTCTCCCTTTTTCCTCTCTTCCTCCCCACCTCATGCATACACGGAGGAAAAGGCCTGTGAGCACACATCAACAATGCGGGAAGAGCTCCCTCCCCAGAACCCGACCATGCTGGCACCCTGATCTCAGACTTCCTGCCTCCAGAACTGTGAGAAAACAAATTTTTTGTTTGAGTGCCTATCTGTGGTATTTTCTTACGGCAGCCTGAGCAAAGACAACAGGATCATTAGTGCATATATGTGTACTTTATATCACTATATATTTATATATAACAATAAATATGAGTCAGTTAATGGAAAATACTGAGAACAGCCTGACAGATATATGTCTTAACAATTAACATCTATATTCAAATATTATAAAATCTCAGGGTATCAAGATTCAACTGTACTGTCCTCTCATAGTTGCCAGTAACTGCTTTCCCCAAGTGTTGTCTAAAGCCCACAAAATGGCTTGTCCTGGGTCAGAAAATTGACAATTAAATGTTAGCTGCACACCCAGGTCTCCCAACTGTCATCACATAATTAAAGGAAGTAGCATCAAGGTGCAACTTTAAAGTTATTATATAATATTTAAAAACCAACAAACTCTGTCCCCTTTTGCTTAGTTCCAAGACAATTAAGATTTTTTACTTTGTTGTTATTTTATAGAATTATTTCAGTTTCTTAAGTATGTCATGTTTGTTCTTTGATGCTTGTTCTCTCTGCCCGGAATGTTCTTTTCCCACTGTAATGGCTGGATTCTTTATATCGTTTTACATGTTTGCTCAAACATCACTTTCGCAATGAAACTTTCCAAAACCACCCTATTAAATGTGCCCCCCCCAAAAAAACTAACAAACTATTTCTATTGAGCTCATTTTATTCTTCCAAAATCTATCCAGTTATGCTCATTATAATATCATGCAAGGTAAAATCCTCTATATATTTGTGCATTTTTATGTATATACATATCAAATACATATTAACACACACAATTCAAAAAAAAAGTAAAGTCTAAGAAAGACTCTAGTTGCTTGGTATGAAGACATTTTTGGTCTCTAGAAAAAAAAAATTGTTTACTGGGGGCTACTTCCATGGAAACCTGCAACGCGCCTGCCCCAGGTGGTAGTAGAAATTGCATTGGTAGTTTTTAATTGAGTCTGTGGAGAGTGTTTCCAAAGCAAACATATTTTAAATAGTTCTTAATGCCTATGGGTGTATCCAGGAATGAATGAGTTTTTTCAAGCTATTCATTACCTACACTTAATGACAGACTCATTTCAGGGAATTTCTTTAAATTTTTATTTACTCAGGAGAGCTTTGTTAACCTTTATTTATTTTTTTTAGAAACGATTGAATATATCAAGTTGTACATTCCTTTGAGATATCTTTTCCTTTATGTTCCTATAGCCAGCCTCCGTTTTCCTTATCACAACAATCCTAGAATATTCTTCAGACATTAGTTTCCTTCTCCTTCAGCCTGAAACACAATATAAAGTAGTACCAAGGACACAGGTGTTTGCGTTTAGCCCCACTAATTTAAACTCCAACTCTTCTACTTTCTAGATAAGTGATTTGGGGAAAATTACTCAACGTTTCCATTTTGCACAATGTTTACCCTATCTTTCCTTCAGTGACTTCTCCTCATTGATTATAAAATACAATTCCAATTGTTCTTTCAGGTTTTGAGTTTCACTACCAGGTAACCTGCCCTTTACAACGTCATCTTACCTCTGCACCAAACTAAGAATAATCCTCCCTTTCATTGTTTATGTATATTCTTTTGTTCATACAATTTTACTTACCTGTCATGTGGCCTTTTTTCTTATTTGGAGGTCACCTCTTTCATTATTTTTTTCCATGAAAACTCCGTTCTGCATGAATCTCATGTATCTGGTTGATTTCATGAAGCCCCTACTTGTGCTATTACTCACTATGCTACTTAATCTGATACCACCCCATGTAGCACTTAACTGTTACATATTGTAGAATTTAAGTTAGCATTACTTCAGCAGGACTTTAACGGCTCTCTAGTGACCACAGAAAATATGGGAAGTTGGATAAGAAATCTATTTCCCCTTCACATCTCTCAGAACACATAGCACCATTTTCTCCAGTGATGAAATGGAAGAGTGAGCTCTGCAGAGTACGTCATTCAATTTGTTTAATGTGACAGACATTACTACTATCCCACTGCTACCTAGTTTCTATCTCCTCCGGGACATATGGTAGGATTGTGCTGTTCCATCCTACGGAAGTTAAGTGTGGCAATATGACATGCTTGGACCAACAAAATGTGAACACAAGTTCTATGTATGACTTTCAGGTAGAAGCATTAATTTGCTGGGGCTCTACACCTCCTCTCTTCCTTTGCCATTGCAATTGTGGAAACGTGTTGATACAGATGTTCAATGCTGCACTTGTTTATGGAGGACAAGTGCATGGACATTTGCCCAGACTCAGAATGGACTTTGCATGAGAAAGGGATGCACTTTGGGCTTTAAGCCATGGAGATTTGTCATGGGGATGATTACTGTAGCATAGCCTAGCCTATCCTGACTAATACATCTGAACAAATAAAAAATGGCATCTAAACGTATTTTACCCACCACTCTTTGAGTGCCTCTCTGGATAATGAATTGAATGCATTTTTTAGCTTATCTTTTTTCACTAATTGATTTAGTGAAGATTCATTTAAGGTTTATTATATGCATGGAACTGAACAAATTGTTGAGGATAAAAATAATAAACTTGATAGGCGTGGTTCCTAATCTGATGTAATTGACATTTGTGTGTAAAGAAAGAAAAAAAGACACACAGGAAACAAAAATAATTCTACAAACAAAAAAACAGGTATGAATTGTTGAAGAACTATAAAAGAAA